>JAVXUO010000215.1:0-44554 GCA_033065855.1 Escallonia rubra
GTGGCCGACTCCGTGAGGGTGGCCGACCCCCTAAGGAAGGCCGACCCCTCCTTTACCAAGGAAGGGGAGGCCGACCCCTAAAGATGGCCAAGCCCCTCTCCAAGGGAAGGGTAGGCCGACCCCCAAGCAGAGGCCGACCCCTCCTTCACCAAGGAAGGGGGAGGCCGAGCCCTAGAGGTGGCCAACCTCCTCGAAGGCAAAGGAAGGCCGACCCTTCCTTCACCAAGGAAAGGGGAGGCCGACCCCATAGGGTGGCTGACCCCTCCTTCACCAAGGAGGGGCCGACCCCCTAGGGGTGGCCGAGCCCTCGGGGTTAAACACGATCGGCGTCCGCCGTTCGTTCGTCCGGGCCATTGCGCTCTGACCGAGCAAGAATGTTGAGCGGTGTTGACCGTCAAACAGGTGTGTGTCGTGCCTCCGTGTCATGCCACTGGGCTTTCGTAGCGGGCCCCGGGGTACGGTCCAAATGGGTTGTGAACACCTTATGACTCTAAATGGGTTCTCATGTTACTTGTTTTTTCCTTATGACTCTAAATGGGTTCTCAAGTTACTTGTTTTTTTCCTTATGACTCTAAATGGGTTCTCAGTTGTGGGAATTCCTTATGACTCTAAATGGGTTCTCAGTTGCGGTTCCCACGTGAATTTGTTACCCTACTAGTCAGTTTCTGCAAAACCACCAGTCGGTTTCTGCAAAGTGCTCGTCGGATTGTGCGGATGCGCAAGTCAATTTATGCAAAACTTAGCATATGGGGCCCGGGCCCCGCAAGAAAAATGATCTCGGCGGGACCAGGCTGATATGTGGGATGCCCTTGCGGGCCCCACACAAACACATTGCCCTTGCACCTCTCGTGTTCACTGAGGGCTGTCAGTGTCCCCCGCTAGTATGCGAACTCGGTTTTATGAAATTACGTAACCTCTCCGCTAGGGCGCATCTTATCGCCCCGTTTCATCGTGGTTGTTTCGGCCATGAGGACTCCGATGCGGGGTGGTTGATGTGTCTAGCATGAATTTTCTAAGGAAGCGGAAGGGTAAACGCAAACGGATCGTGGTGGCACCAGTCGGTTTCTGTGAAAACACCAGTCGTTTCTGCAAAAACACCAATCGATTTCTGCAAAACCACCAGTCGGTTTTTGAAAATATGCTCGTCGGATTGTGCGGATGCGCAATCCGACGAGCGTGGAGTGATCTTAAGCTGCTTATATAAAATTTACTTTTAAAATTTGAGATGGTGTAGACAAATTTTATGTTATGATGAATGGTGTGTATAACACAATTATCAGTGGTCAACGCACGTGATTAGTACAACATGACCAATTACCACGCGTGTATACGCACTATACTATTTACACGAGTATAAACAACATGTTCTCCTCTTATCTCTGTAGACGGCGAATATTTTTACGTCATACAACCTTTGCCACCACAATGGCGCCGACATATAAACACCGTGCAGTGCATGTCCATTTAAGACATGACCAACCATATAATCCGTAATGTTACCGGTCGTTGGAAGTTCTGTACATGCTTCCTCAAATTGTGCTAGCAATACGGTACTAATAGGCCGACGCAAAAGAATACGCCCTATTTACAGGATACACGATTTGCCTTGCGAACGTGTTTAAGAACGGCGAATTACTCTATTCGCCAAAAAAAATCAGATTTGCTTAGTAGAAAACGCTTGCAACCATCAACGATCTCTATTGGAAAATAATCATCGAGATTAACTAACTCGACTTTGGCTTTGACTTCTATTGACGGCGTGGTCAGAGATCACGACCTCAATAGGAGTATTAATAATTAGGAGAAGGGTACCATCACCTTCAGATGTGGGGAATACCAAAAAGGTGGAGTTAATAATTAAAGTGGTACAACTCCGCATAACATGGGAGTTCTTGTTGGTTTATTCTCCAAGTTATTCACGCGCCATATTGACACAAACTGGCATGCTTCATATATCCAGACGCCGATATATAAACAGTCGGTTTCTGCAAATGTGCTCGTCAGATTGTGCGGATGCGCAAGTCAATTTATGCAGAACTTACGGGGCGGAGCCGAGCTCCATTTCTTCTCGGCGGGACCACTACGTATGTGGGATGCCCTTGCGGGGAGCATGATGGGCTTAGAGGAACATTGCCAATGGGGTTGGGATTATTGATGGTTGTCAACATCCTACGTTTTGATGAGCATTCTTGCCAAGGGGGTTGGAAACATTTACTGTGCTCCCCATTTTCCAACTGGCGCCCACTCTCACCTAAACATGATGTGATCAATTTGTATTACTATTTGTCTATGTAACTGTGCTTGGAGTTTTTAAGAACCCGTTAAAAAATATTAGTAGTGTGCTACCAGTAAACGTCCCTATGTGTGTAAGACAGTTGCTGGAACAACATTATTTGCACGGCATAATACTGGTGCCATCATTGTTGCGTTTACTAAGTTTGCCCTTATTATAGACTGAATAACACTAATTTAAGGAATGTACCCTCCATGAGCTGTAGTCAACTCTAAATACCTCGAATTACCGTAATTGCCAATAACTTTCCTAATTAACCCGGCACGGAATCGATAATTAGCTCTTATCTAATTAGGTTCGGGGCAAAATCGTTTTGCTATGGCGAACTTCAGAAACTGCTTTTGGCTCCAACCCATCTATGTCTAGGGAGCATAATACTTTTGGAATTGGAAGCGGTCATTCCCATCCCTAGCGGTGGTATTGCCCTCCATTGTTCCTGAGGTAATTAGATGGTAGAAATACACAGGCTGTGTATGTATTCCATCTAATTACCTCAGGAACAATGGAGGTACCGAATAGGACTCGTAGGATGGGAAAGACCGCCTGCAATTGCAAAGGTATTATGCTCCCCAGACATAGATTGGTTGGAGCCAAAAGCGCTATCTGAAGTCTCGAAAGACAAGATCTTAGACGAGATGGTTCAACATGAGAAGTTATATTGTACATTTGTAGTCCATATCTCACCACTGAGGCGCACCACCAGGCCCTGTCAAAATAATTGTAACATGTAACAAAAATAATTAACTAGAGGTGACTGGCTTCATGTTGGCAGCAACGGCGCAGTGGAAAGAGAGCGAAAAGAGGGAGACATGAAAATAATGTCGCGGGAGAATGTACACAGTTATTTTGAAGTATTGAGGAAAAGTCTGTCTCTATAAGCTATATTTACAGAGCGGAACCACGCAAAGGCAAGCAATACGTCACTTAAAACCTATTCAAACTATATGTTGTAAAAAAATTTAGTGACGGACGTAACCCCGTCGCTAAATTCTGGTTGCTACTTTTATTTCCAAAATTAGCGACAAATTTTTTTTTTACACCGGCGGTGTGTATCAACAACCAAGTTTCTACAAACACACATCAAATGTCTGCGCGTAGGTGCTTGTCGATACGTCCCGATGCATGTAGATTTTCCTAAATCTACAAGCCTCTTTGAAGATGCTCCACTACCTTTTTCGATGGAAAAAACAAAAGTGGGAGCACCACTTTTCTGGCAAAGTTATGCCAAAACCTATGGGTGACCCAAGTCGTTTTATGCAGAAACACCAGTCGCTTTATGCAAAAGTGCTTGTCATATTCTGCTGACGCTCAAGTCGTTTTTTTGCAAAAAGAACACATGGGGTCCACAAGCTGACGTTGTGGCGGTGGGATGCCTAAAAATTGAGCACCTTGCGGGAAGTAAGTACGATTTTGCTAAGGCGAAAAAGATCTTTGATGGATGCGGTTTTTCTAGATACTTGTTGGTTGATAAGCGTAGCTTTTTGTCACCTCTCCATTACACATGGCGGGGCAAAATAACTCTGTACGTCGTGAAATCCATCCACGATTTGTGCAAACTGTATCATTGTGTTTGACTTCGAGGGATACCTTGATGAACATGTGCTTCTGCCACGTACACTTCAACTTGGAAGGATGCTTTTGACATAAGGTCGCCTTGAATAGCGTCGTAACCCCGCCCCATTAGAGGCCGTCACAATAAGTTATGCCAACGCCCACAAGCGCCTCAATAAGCGTAAGGCTTAACAAGACGCAAATATGCGTCCTATAAAGTGCTTAACTGGAAGACTACAATATTCCCAATAGTGACGCTAAGAAGCGACCCAATAACTCTTTTGAGACGCTTCTTAGCGTCATATAAAGTGCTCAATCATAAGACTCCAATATGCCATATAGCGACGCTAAAGAGTGTTCCAGTACCTCTTGGGACGCTTGTTAGCGTCGTAAGATGTTCCTATTTTTATTTTACCAAATTAGAAATATTTATATACCTTAATACATACGTCACCGATTCCAATATGCACCACATCAAAACATGACCAACATAACCCAATTTAGTCCATACACATTGCGTGCATAAGAAGTTAAAAACCAACTCAATTGAGGATAACATTCAAAGTCTTCATATCATCCAAATGTCTCAAGTGAAGAATTACATTAACTCCAAAAGTAGAAGTAACCACTAGTTCTAAGTACCTAGAATAGTAACAATCACAAAAGGTCTTGTGACTAACAAACTATCCAATGTCCATCCTAAAGCAAAATATAGTTATCTTGTCATCGTTTAAGTCACCGATCACCTGCCATCAACGCTCTCTAGTTCCACCTGGAAATACAAACATGTACTCATTATTTGATTGTGTATATGTATTAGAAGTTTACTTTTGCACTTTCTAATGACAAATTTCATCAATTATACGTTGGCAACTTTAGAAGCGCTCGAGTCCACAATACATAAATGCACTGCTCCACAATAGCAAGAGCACAAGCATCTCAATTGGTCATAAGATATGTATGAAAAAATTAACTCTTCGAAACACAAAAAATGATGATAGAGGCTAAACCTTTTTAGTTTGCAAAACACCATGTCCATGGAGGTTTCTTGGCAGAAAACTAACACTAAATACTGGTATGATGGCTTAAAATAACTTAGTTTAAGGTTCACAATTAGTTGCATCAATGTCAATGACAGAGTAAACATGTTAATGGTATTACGTTGCATTCCTGTTGACAAGTTTTGGTACAGCTTCCAAAAGCCTCAAGTGAACAAGTGTTTCACAGTTTCAACATGATTAGATTCTTGAGTCTATAAAAGTGATCAAGAAAAACATGTTTATGTACCCAAGTAAAAAAACCGAACCACCGGAAATGTTTCTTGGGTTCATCTAAGATCAGA
Organism: Escallonia rubra; assembly: GCA_033065855.1. Taxonomy (NCBI): domain Eukaryota; kingdom Viridiplantae; phylum Streptophyta; class Magnoliopsida; order Escalloniales; family Escalloniaceae; genus Escallonia; species Escallonia rubra. The sequence goes on from JAVXUO010000215.1 coordinate 5,187, forward strand.
CATGTCATGCATGTAGCCAATACTCATACCCCCTATATTTCGTGTCTCAGACTTGAGCATTTAAAAGAGTCATTGTGACATTTGAAGCAATTATGCAGACAAAGAGAAAACTAAGAGGTCACATTCAAACTTTTTACATCCAACCTGCAGTCTAGAAATACTACTCAGGTTCATGCCAAATTGCATGTCAAACATGTAGCATTCCCCATATTCATAAGAAGTGATTACAAAGGAACTGAACATTAAAGGTACGTACCATGGCCTTTTGAGTACCCCAATGTGCAGCAAGATTCTTCCACTGAACTAGCTTGACTCGAGCTGGTTTTCTCTTAATTTGATCATCATATGACAATGTCGAATCCTTCTTTACCTTGGCCTTCCAATTCCTAAATTTCGTTCCAAATGATCGTAAGTGCCACTCCTCGGAACCACAAGTCCAGAAGCCGTTTCTCTGTTTAAAGTGTTTGCAGATTGCATAGAGAAAGGTCCGGTGCTGGTTAAAGTAAAAGAAATTAGAGTTATGTGCTTCTAAAAGTAGTAAAAATATAAATAATTGATATAAGTTAGACTGCTTTACCATTGATAAGAGTACTTAAAATCTTATTTACAATGCTGAACACCATTGCTTAGCTAAATAACATGAACATCACTAATCTGTAAAAACTTTCAGCTTACAATAACCAACAACGTTGAAAGAAACATAGAATTTTGAGCCAGTAATTTGTCTAATAATACATCAGCAGATATTTCAACTGGGCAACTGTCACCCAAGCTAATATGCTCAAAACAAACTACTGTCAAAATACCTATATACGAGATGCCGACCACTTTAAAAGACCAAGGCAAATACTACGGCAGTAATATGAAAACAATTGGACTGCCAGCCAGAAAAATTGATTAAGGTAAAATTGGTTTTAAATGATTAGCATACATGCATATTCTAGATGACTATTTAGTTTAATTAGATGTTATGGTGCAACAAATCTTTTCTAAACATCAGCTTTGTTTCGTAAAAGATCAAATTTTTCACTTACTTTGATCAGATCTATCTTAACGAAAAGCTAATCAGTATGTACGTATTCAAGACCATATGACAAAGTAACTACTTTATATGTCTTTTAAGGACAAAAACAAAAAACATTAATTCCTAAAGAAGAAATCCGCAGGAGTACATACAGATGTTTTTAGCAATAAAGGTTTTGCTCGCATAATATCTAATAAAACTTTAATAACCTGTAGTACTAATCAAGCTTTCATATTGGCATGTTGCCAAAAGCCAAGCAAAAGTGGACACTATGTTTTTTTTTTTTTTTTTCCAGTCTCCTAGTTTTCCCAGCAAATTTAACTTGCCACACTTTGCTTTTCAGGAAAATGAGTATTTTCTGAACAGTTTTTGTTTTTCGAGAATAAAAATGCTTTTCATAGATGTAACAAAGAAAAACAGGAGGCGAAATGGCTAAAGCACAACATCATGGCTCGGAAGTATTACAAACCTTCAAACATTTGAGTATGCGCAAGATTGGTTGCTAATTATTGCTCTTGCCTCAAAAAAATTGTAATCGACAGAGACCACAACAATTATCCATCTTTTAAAGCATTCGTTTCTCCAGTCAACTCGTTACCTAGCTAGCTCTTTGATCAAACATGACTTGGTATTTTTGTCCTTCCAAATAAAAGGTAGCTGCACTGCTACTCTAGATATATTCCAAACTAATTGATTTACTGAAACCGTAAGGAAAGCCTGCAATCGACAACAAGCATAAAAGTTTCAAGCAGAATGCTGAATAACAGAGAATGAGGTGCCAAAGAACTTAGCTCAGGCTAGATCTGGTGTGATCATTAGATAACTGACCAGAGTTGCTTAAATAAAACTGTTAAGCCTATTAACAGTATCTAAAAATCACAAACATAACAGCATGTCATTGGAACTCTTTCAAATCCACAGCCATCTCAAGTCAACTAGAAAGGATATTAAAATCACCACACAGAATCCAAGGGAGAGATGAATTAGAAGGGGTCAGCGGATCCGCTTAGGCAAGCAAATCCATTTTCTCCGTTCACTGCAACTAGAACCTTAGGAAAAGACATAACCTCAAAACCACAGAGAGTGACTTTAAGCAGAATCCAGATGGAAGACTAACTTGACTGGGCTTTGTATAGGCACAACTCTTGAGCAATGTTCGTTGCCCTTACAAGGGAAGGTTCAGCGGGGCAGTTAAAAAAACGGTCTGAGAACTGCGAGCCCTCGTTGCAAACGCCTCCCCAATATAACTGCAATAAGAACTGGAAGCCCTAATTGCAAACGATTCCTATTCCCTTCGGATTTTTCCTATTCGATTTCCCCCCAAATGCACAATAAATCAAATAACATAAGGTATGATAGAGAAAAGGAGGAGCAAGTTACCTTTAGGTCTTCAATTTCCTGGGATTCATCATCTTGGCCATGGATGTTGTTAATGGATGGAAGACGAGAGTAGGCACAGGCTGAAATGGAAATGGAAGTGGAAAAGCTCACTAAGAGTGAAATGCAGTCGTTTTGAGAAACCCAATTGGCGGTGTTTTCATGCACTCTGCTGAAAATTTAGGATCCCGCCTAAATCCAAACGCCATCGTTTTGAGTACAGCGCCCTTACAACTCTCCAGAAAAAGGGACGCTTGTTAGTTAGCATCCCATATTCTACTTTTTAAGACGCTTTCGATAAAGCGTCCCTTAATAGGCGTCCTTACAGGCCAGTTTTGTTGTAGTGCCCACTTATCAGCTATGAATTCAGTTCAAAGAACCATAATTGTACTAGTTCAATTATCAGCCAACAATTATACAAAGTTGCGCTTATTATCGTTGTTATCACAAACGCATTTTTGCACATTCAAGCTTACAATTGAAGAGAAGCATATGAGCATCTTAATACAAGCAAAACTCATGTATTATTACGTGCAAAATGTTTACGAAATAAAAACAACTGCAAAAGAACATCGTACCAGTTGCTATAAGATTCTCGCCAGGAGCTAGTACAGCTTCTTGGTGCAGTTGTTTGGAACTAAAGCAAAGCAAAACAAACAAGATTAATCAGGATGAAGTTTTCTACACGAAGTCTATAGATGATATGAAATCCTAGGTTAAATTTAAAACAAACGCAAAAGAATATGTGTGCTACATCAAGCAGCAGATTTCAATTCCATTAGATTATACAATCTGTTTTGTTTTTACAAAAACAGAAAGAAAGACTAGCTATGAGCATTAAACTTTTTAAGAAAGAAATAAAACTTAGCAAGAAGCACCTAATTACCAACTCACCTTACCAATCAAGCACAAGTACGAAAAACATGCACAAATAAATCATAGTTGCTGATTATTCCTACAACAGCAACTCAGCAAGGGGAAGAAAAAAGGACCATTTGTTCAACATAAGTGTAGTTATCATTGCATGCGTTCCCATTTGTTTCTTACCGAACCAATTGTAGTGCCAAAGTACACCAACTGCATGATTTTGTAAAAAAACTGTACAATTTAAAAAACATAAAATAAAGTCACTCAAAGTACTCTCAATCAACCTAATACTACTGATTTTGGCAAGCAAGTCATTTTTAGTTGGAAATGCTGTGACCACTGCAATGCATTTTCCACAAAGACTTGTCATCAAAAGTTCAGTAAGTATCCACATATAAATACCCACAGTCGTTCCTCAATAACCCATCTCAAACATTGAACTGAACCCCCTAACTTGACACACACACACAAGCCTCTACCTATCACCCCTATCCCCCTTAAAACCCAACCTATTACGGAGAAGAAAAATCAATCCTCAAAAGTTGGCATCATCTTGATGGGAATGAAGTCAGCTAGCCTCACTACAATGGAGGGCAACATTTTGCTATGGATGGCTCTTAGTAGGTTAATTACAATATATGACTTAAATTTTGAGTCTCCATGAATCAATGTGCAGAGCATAAGATAATTAACTCAACAAAGATGGATTATTCACCTAACAAGGGATTCTCATGGTAGAAAACAATAAATGAATTGCACTAATCTTAATGGTCATTCATAAGAACCAAATATAGAAGTTTCACAGACAACACAAAGCAGAAAATTCCAGTAATATGTAATACAATATAGCTTACCCAAGCAATCCACAAATAGACAGCACAATCCAAACTTGCGTGATCAAGGTGGAGGTGATGCAGCCGTAAGGTGTTGTCCAGCTATGTCGTCGACGGAAGGTTCGGTTTGGAGGAGAGACAGGAGTCGATGTTGCAAATGGATCGATTTCAGCACCCATGGAGATAACGGGTGGCGCCGTCGACGACTGTGGATCGAGTTTGAAACCAACGGATCCTCGTTGTCTCAAGGTGGAGGTGCCGTCGCCGCCGACAGATGGAATCGGGGAAAGAGAGAGACAAATAGAGACACTTGGTTTGGAGAGAGGGATGTAGATCGCATCGCCGGAAGGTGGACGCGCCGTCGCCGTGTTGTCGCCGGAAAGTGGACAGCGTTGAGGAGTCGTCGGCAGATGGAAATGGAGAGAGAGAGGGAGCCAAAGAGTCTTGCACTCTTGCTCTTGCTGGAAAGAGAAGAAAACTACATGCTGAGAATATCAACCAATTTAGTCTGATGTGGGACAAACAGGGGGAGGGCTATTTTGGGGATGGGAAAAGATATGGTTTCAAAAAACCCATTGTTTTCCAATTAACCCCCTTTTTCAGAGATTTTCAAAATATAACCCACTTTTTCACAAGTTTTCAAAACAAACCCACCATCCCCAAATATTTTACCCAAAAACCCACTTTTTCCTAATTTTCCCTCTAGTTTACAGGGTCAGCACAAGGAGTATTTGGCATGATGACCTACATATTGGTTGGAGATTTGGGGATATATAACGTTACTTTTATCTGTGTATACTTTGCATCACCTTATATGTCCTAAGATGGCCAGTTGCCGAAAGTATGTCGTGAAAGTTTGACCAATCATATTAGTAGTAATGGAAACATGATCAGTGCAATTGTCTAGCTTATCACCATGATAATTTGCACTGATAATATTACTAGCTACTACTAATAGAAAGCATGTATCCACCTATCACCATCATAACTTCGTTATTTTTTGGCCCACGTGTAATTGCTTTGAATACAGCATAACATAAAGGAGGCTGATATCTGGATTCTCCTTTTCACGGTTGAACTACATGATAAACGGGAAAATGAGTTGCGAAGTTGAAACAGACATCATGGAGTCCAAAAATGCAAATGTCACTTTTTGTAGTGCCTGACATGTATACCTAACGGCCACTTGCACCTATTTGCTTGATTTAAGTTATTTGGCTGGAATTTCATAAAACATTACTTCAAGGCCCAGCACATCCGAAATGGACATATGGGGCTGAGCAACTTCTTTCGGCCCATCTTGTGTTATATCCAAGAACCCAAAGTAGAGTAGTACGCCTAGTCCTGTGAGTCTGTGACAAATTCTAGCCCATCACCTAGTACATTTCTTGTATTGTCAGTAATTTGAAATGAATTTGCTACACTTCTAGCAACTTTACAAAATTAAACAATCTTGCTTGACCTACTAATTTGACTAGTAGTCATTTGTGGTAGGGCTTGATCATTCAATAGTCAATCTGGATAAAAAAAAATGTAAAACAATTATGTATGTACGAGTGTATGACCCATTTCAAACTATATTTAAATTGAATACCCTAATTCAAGCATAAAGGGCAATAGCGAAATCAACCGAACCTTAAATTGAATCAATAGAACCCCCTAATTGAACCCTAAATTGAAGTAATTGACCTAATTAAACCCTAAATTGAATGCCCTAATCGAATCGAACCCTAAATTAAACTAATTGAACCCTAAATTGAATACCCTAATCCAACTGAAACCTAAATTGACTAATTGAACCCTAAATTGAATGCCCCAAATCAACCGAACCCTAAATTGAATCAATGGAACCCCCTAATTAAACCCTAAATTGATGTAATTGAACTATAATTAAACCCTAAATTGAATGCCCTAACCGCCCTAATCGAATTGAACCCTAAATTAAACTAATTGAACCCTAAATTGAATACCATAATCCAACAAAAACCTAAATTGAACTAATTAAACCCTAAATTGAATGCCCCAAATCAACCGAACCCTAAATTGAATCAATGGAACCCCCTAATTAAACCCTAAATTGATGTAATTGAACTCTAATTAAACCCTAAATTGAATGCCCTAACCGCCCTAATCGAACCGAACCCTAAATTAAACTAATTGAACCCTAAATTGAATGCCTAATACAATCAAACCCTAAATTGAAATAATTCAAACGCATCGGATATGTGCATTTTGAACAATTTTATTCCATTTGAACCTTGATAATTTGTTTGATAATTTTAGGTTGTTAATTCTGCATTTGAGAATTGTGATTATTGATCTGTGATTTTAGATTGTTAATTGATGATTTTAGGTTATTAGCTGTGCATTTGAAGTAATTGCGATTATTAATTGATGATTTTAGGTTGTTAATTGATGATTTTAGATTGTTAATTGTGCATTGAGCATTTGAGATATTGAGATTATTGACGGAGGATGGGACCCAATTGGATTGAATGTGTGATTTTTGTTAATTTTTATTGCATTGAGCCTTTTAGAATTGAGAATTGAGATTGTTGACGGAGAATGGGACTCAATTGGATTGAGATACCTGTTAGTTAGCGCAGACACGAACACCACGTCTGATCCACGGTGTCCGACATTTAAAACACAAATTAACGTATGTCGATGTGTCTGGAGGTGCGTGTCGGTGGGCGTCAGATACGTATCCGGAGGCGTCGGACACGTGTCCAGAGGCGTCGGACATGTGTCAGTATGTGTGGGACACGTGTCCGGAGGTGTCAGACACGTATCGGACACCATATCGACACCCTCTATGAGGTGTCAAAATTGAGGTTGTTGACGGAGGACGGGACCCAATTGGATTGAGATACCTGTTAGCTAACGCAGACACGGACACCACGTCTGATCGACAGTGTCCGACATTTAAAACACAAATTAATGTATGCCAATGTGTCTGGAGGTGCGTGTAAGTGGGCGTCGGACACGTGTCCGGAGGAGTCGGACACGTGTCCAGAGGCGTCGGACACGTGTCGGTATGTGTCGGACATGTGTAGGCCTAATCAACACTACTCGGCACCATTAAAACCCTAATTAGGACTAAATAACCCTAATTAGTCCTAATCAACCGTGATTAGCTATAATTATCCGAAACTAGCCCTCATTAACATTAATTAGCCCTGACATAATCCAATTAAGCCTAATTAGCCCTAATTAGGACTAATCAGCACTACTCGGCACAATTAAACCCTAATTAGGACTAAATAACCCTAATTAGTCCTAATCAACCCTAATTAGCTATAATTATCCGAAACTAGCCCTCATTAACATTAATTAGCCCTAACATAACCCAATTAAGCCTAATTAGGACTAATTAGCACTACTCGACACAATTAAACCCTAATTAGTCCTGATCAACCCTAATCAGCTATAATTATTCGAAACTAGCCCTCATTAACATTAATTAGCTCTAACATAACCCAATTAAGCCTAATTAGCCCTAATTAGGACTAATCAGCACTACTCGACACAATTAAACCCTAATTAGGACTAAATAACCCAAATTAGTCCTAATCAGCTATAATTAATACTCTTAATTAACCCTAATAACCCAGTTAGCCCTAATTAGCCCTTGTACATCCCATAATTACTCCATGTTGCCCAGAGATGGTTCAATTACTCGTTGTTTACAAACCCTGCCTTCTTTATATTAGTTGTTGTTTTGAGAAGTCCATTGGCAACGAGATGGTTCAACTCGTTGCCAACGAATTCTATTTAATGTGGAATTGGTAACATATGTAACGATCTTTCTGCAGTTTTGATATTTTGGAAAGATTCTTGCATATGTTATCAATTTCTGAACGCATGCATGCATAGAAACCCTTAGTTCCCGTTCAAAGGTACTCATTACAAAGTAATGCCTTGTAATGAGCCTTTGGATGTCCAGTTTGGACAATTTGGAAAAGCTAATTGTTTATAAAACAGTGTTTTGACTCATGCTTTGTGTTCTATGTCGTGGATATTTGGTACACGTTCTCGTGTGTTTCTCCGGGTGCATACAGATCTGGTGTTCTAACATCCGTCAAACCTTCCTGAGCAAGGTTAGATGAATGTTAGAACACCTAATCGATGTCGTGTACTTGGAGAAATGCGGGGAGGTGCTGCCGAATTTTCCACAGACATGGGACTAAGCATGAGTTATTCACTGTTTTATAAACATGTGCTTTTCTGAATGGGATAGGACCACTACCTGTTCAAGAGTGGAGGGGAAATATGTAGACATGTTGTAACATTCATGCATTCATATTTACATCGGCAATGCCTAATCACTGGTCATTATTGAAGGTGGTATACAGTACGATAATTCAGTCGTCATGTCAGTCGATCGAAGTTGGATGAAAAGGAAGAATGCTGAAGATTTTGAGTGTCGCGTTGACGAATTTCTCGACTTCGCTTATGCGCATCCTGCACATGTTGACCTTGATAAGATAAGGTGTCCGTGCGGTAGATGTGAGTTGTTGCACTGGAGAAAAAGAATTGAAGTAAAATGGCATCTTCGTCGGTACGGTTTTATGGGTGGATACACAAGGTGGACGCAGCACGGGAAAATGATAGTATTGTCGTCCAACCCGGCTAGTCAAACTGAAGTTAGGGAGGAGGCACGATATGATTACCGAGATATGATTATGGATGCTGGGCATGCTAATGTTGACTGGGGTAACGACAGTCCACAACCGCCGAACGAGGGGGCTCATCAGTTTTATGAGTTGTTGAGAGCTGCGGAAGAGCCGCTGTGGGATGGAGCTCCGAAACACACACGGCTGTCTGCGGTTAGTAGGTTATTACAGTTGAAATCAGACCACGGGCTGAGTGAGAAAGGTTTTAACGAGTTTGTTACCTTAATCAAAGAAATACTGCCCGAAAGTGAAAAGCTACCGCCGTCGTACTATGACGCGAAGAAGATGATGAGGAAACTTGGGTTGAGCTATGACCGGATAGATGCGTGCAATAACGATTGTGTATTATTCTGGAAAGAGAATAAGGATTTGTCACGGTGTCCAGTATGTGATCATTCGAGGTACAAACCGGACAAAGGGAAGAAGAAAAACATTGCATGGAAGATATTGCGATATTTCCCGGTCACACCACGGCTTCAGAGAATGTACTACTCCTCCAATACGGCTGAACATATGAGGGCTCACCGTGAGACTCGCAGCAACGATGCCGATGTGCTGACACACCCAGCTGATGGAGAGGCGTGGAAGGAGTTTGACCGCAGGCATCCAGTCTTTGCTCAGGAAGTTCGGAATGTTAGACTTGGTCTGGCAACCGATGGGTTCAACCCTTTCGGTCAGTCTACCACGCCTTACTCATGTTGGCCTGTTATTATTGTCCCTTACAACCTTCCACCAGGCATGTGCATGAAGAAGCCGTATATGTTCTTGTCGTTGCTTATTCCGGGGCCGAAGAGTCCCGGTAAGGACATAGATGTGTATTTAAGGCCGTTGATTGATGAGTTAAAACAGTTATGGAATCATGGAGTCGAAACATATGATGCATCCCTTAAACAAAATTTTCAGATGAGGGCTGCTTTGATGTGGACTATACATGATTTCCCCGCATTGGGAATGACGTGTGGCTGGAGCACACATGGGAAGCTAGCATGCCCTGCTTGTATGGGCGTGAACCCCGGTCATACGTTAAAGCACGGCGGAAAGGCCTCGTGGTTCGGATGTCACCGTAAGCTTTTGCCACCGGGCCATCAGTTTCGTAGGCAGAAGGATAAATTTGACGGGACAATCGAGCGTGAGGTTGTCACACTGGACTACCCATCTGGTGAAGAAGTACTCTCACACCTGGAGGCACTTGATACTGACATACCACACGGTAAGGGTGTGCCGGATCAGAAGATTGCAGGGTTCGGGAAAGAGCACAACTGGAGAAAATTTTGTATCTTCTGGGAGTTAGCCTACTGGAGGACGCTCGTTATCCGAAACAACATGGATGTGATGCATATTGAGAAGAACGTTTTTGATAATGTGTTCAACACAGTGATGAATGTCAAGGGCAAATCGAAAGATCACCTTAAAGCGAGAAGGGATCTACAACAGTTGGGTGTACGCCGTGAATTGCATCCTCGGACAGTCAGTGGGAGGACCATACTTCCGAAAGCACCTTACTGTCTAGACAAGAAACAAGTGGAGAAGGTCTGTCAGTGGGTTAAGAATTTGAAGCTTCGGATGGGTTTGCGTCCAACATATCTCGTTGTTGCAATGTATCGGAATGCAAGTTCCAAGGGATGAAGAGTCACGACTGCCACGTATTCATGGAGAGATTCATTCCTATTGCCTTCCGGGGACTGTTGCCACGGGTTGTTTGCGAGACTTTGACTGAATTATCTCATTTCTTTCGAGATATATGCTCTTCTACGATCCGGGTGAGTAACATGGAAGTGCTTGAGAAGAACATTGTGGTGACGATTTGCAAGCTGGAGAAAATCTTCCCACCTTCGTTCTTTGATTCAATGGAGCATCTGCCTGTTCACTTGGCATATGAAGCTAAGATGGGTGGACCCGTGCAATATCGGTGGATGTATCCCTTCGAGAGGTAATCCTTAAATTGTTACAGTTGTTCGTTTACACTTAATGCGACATCTGTTATCATTGATATTCCACCTAACTCGATTCCCTAAACTTCTAGGTTCATGTTCCATTTAAAGAAAAAAGTCCGTAATAAGGCTCGGGTTGAGGGCTCAATTGCGGAGGCTTACGTAATGGAAGAACTTGTAAACTTTTGTAGTCAATATTTCGGGCCTGATGTTGGTACAAGGTTAAATCAACTAGGCCGAAATGATCCCGGAGCAAGCACAAATTTGGAAGGGCAATTGTCAATATTCAAGCAGTCAGGTAGTCCGTTCGGCCGAACGTATACTCGATGGCTAACAGATGAAGAGTACAGTGCTGCAACAATATATGCCCTTCTAAATTGCGATGAAGTTTCGGCATTCGTTGAGTAAGTTAAAGTCTTAATTCACTTACATTGATGTACATAATTGAAAGTGTGTGTTAAGCGAGTCAAATGTATATTGGTTTGCAGTGAGTTCGATGCGGAATCTTTAATCACTGATCCCGCTGGACTTGAATCTCATCGGAAATCACAATTTGTACAGTGGTTCAAAATCCGTGTAAGATTATTTAACGAAATTATATTATGTGTTATATACAGTTCTGTGGCCAATTAGTATACTGATTTATCCTTAATTTTTACCGTCATCTACAATAGGTTCAGTCAATGGATAGACCAGTGGCCTCCTGCTTGAAATTACTAGCCGAAGGCCCTAACAAACAAACATCCTGTTACGGAGGCTATATCATCAACGGGTTTAGGTTTAACGTAAAAGATGATGACCGAACAAAACAAACCCAAAACAGTGGAGTCTTGGTCAACGGCGACTGTTATGCCGAGAATTGCATGGACTTTTACGGAGAGCTAGATGAGATTGTTGAGCTAACATATCTGGGTTCCCAAAACTGCCTGGTAATGTTCAAGTGTACGTGGTTCGATGTCACATGCAGTAGAGGAATCCGTGTTAGCTCTCAAGGGATTGTAGATGTCAATGTCAAGTCAAGACTTGCATCAGACGAGCCCTTTGTGTTTGCTAATCAAGCTGTAGAACTCTTTTATGCGGAGGCGTCGCCAATCCCAAATCTCATTTGTATACAACTATCAAGTCCAAGAAATTCCCCGTGACATATGACAGTGAGCTAGACTCCTTTCAAGCCGACCAACCACGTGTCTTGTTCCCTGTTGAGGTCAACAACGAGGAGGACGATCTTCCTCTTCCAACAACACTTCTTGTGGGAGAAGAAGTCGTAGATGATGACGCGGAAGACGTGGAAAGTGTTGGAGATGATGTGACCGAGTCTACTGATGAAGAGGATGAATTAGAAGATGAAGAGGACGACGAGTCCCACGAAGAAGAGGGCGACGAGGAAAGTGATGAAGATGATTCGCAAACTGAAAATGATTGACTTGTAATGTTGTAACATCACGGGAAAAATGTAGTAACATTTTAGAACTTGGTGTTTATTGATGTGTTTTTGCACATCCGTTCATATATATATATAGTATATATATATAGGGAGCTGATCCCTTGACAGCGTAGGCAAAATAGGATATCTTGCCAGCGCGATCTGGCCGTCCATCCCGAAGGGATGGACGGTCCAGATCACTTTTTTTTGCGGCGCTGTCAGTCGTCCGCTACACAGTCTCGCGGACGGAAATGTTTACCATCTTGCCCTCGCTCCCCCGTCCGCTACACAGTCTAGCGGACGACATTCTTGGGCCAACAAAAAGTAGTCCGCTACACTGTCTAGCGGACGACTTTGTCCGTCAAACCACCCACTTCCCCCTGACAGTTGTCACATCAGTCGATGCACGTCTGTTACTTTGTCGTTATCCCAGCGTCCGCAACACAGTGTAGCGGACGTTGGCAAGCATTCGAATACTTCTAAACTTCTATTCATTCCTTCTTCTCACAATCAAACTATTCCTTCTTCTCACGATCAAACCAGCGGCGTTGGCAAGTAGATCGGCGCAATTTCTTTGCAAGAAATCCTTTAATCGTCTCATCAATCACGTAAGTTCACAAACTAATCCTTACTTTGTTCATAATCTAGAGTTCATCTTGCGGCGTTGGCAAGTAGATAGGCACTATGCTAGCGTTTGTCAATGTATATACATATATATTATATATGTGTATTGCGTATTATCTGATCACATGCTAGCGCTGAATATGCTAGCGTTGTATGTTTGGGAATGTTTACGCTTCCAACCTTGCCCTCTTTCCATTATTTCAGTTGCAAAAAATGGATTTCAACCCTGGACCAGAAGATTCGTCCGTATTATATGACCAAGCATCCCATATCAGTACGCTCATATGGGATGGTGGAGTAAGATACTTATTTTATCGTTTATATCGTTTATTTTGCTTACGTATTTCAGTTGCGAACGTTGTATAGTGTTTATTTTGCTTAAATAATATTTATTAATTCGTAGGAAAGAGCACTTGTCAACACGGTAGAAGTAAGCGATAATTTCAACGCCTGGAAATTGAACAGAACCCAGAAAAGATTACTGCGTGGGATTGGGTTTGGGATTTTCACGCATGGGCAGATCTTTCAACAACTTGACCGGCACTTAATAGGTGCCCTTGTTGAAAGGTGGAGAAGTGAAACGAATACGTTTCACTTCCCTCTCGGAGAGATGACAATTACCCTAGAAGATGTAGGGTTCATCTTAGGGTTACCGGTGACGGGGCGGCCGGTAATAGCTCATCCGTCCGAAGCAACGAATAAGAGGACCGCTAGGGACTTCTTTACTTCGGTACCCCAGGATGGATTTAGCAGTGGTGGTATCAAGTTGAAGTGGTTGGTAGATACCTACGGGGTTTTGCCGGAAAACTATACGGGCCATGACCTTGTGCTGTACACACAAGCCTTCCTCTTGTGGGTGATGGGGGCAATATTATTCCCAACGACGTCGAAGAACACGGTCAGCGTCAAATATATATGGCTTTTGGGTAACCTGGCTGAGGTTGGGGATTATGCCTGGGGTGCAGCAACTCTTGCATACCTGTACCGAGCATTGCACAAGGCAACGAGGCCCGACTCCAAAGCGATATGTGCATGTCTCTCGCTATTGCAGGTATATCATACAATTCTTCATTACGTGCTCTTTGTTGTTTTTTTTTGTTGTTGAATGGACAATAAATGTTGACGATACTTTTTTCAATGTCTTTGCTCTCAGGTGTGGTCTTATGAACACCTTGCTACCGGCGCACCCAGGCGTAGGGACGGAACAGATAATGTGTGGCCTCGGTTGTGCGCCTGGGAGTACAGCCGGAAGGAAACCCACTACGAGAGGAGAGACGATCCCCATCACAACATTTCATACTATCGGGGGGAGCTCGACTCGTTATCTCCTGGCCAGATGCGATGGGCACCGTACAAACGTTTGGCGCGACGGGTGGGAGAGTCGTTCGTCTTCACGCTCTCCGGGTTGCAACGCACACCCCTGATCCACTTCGAGGTCGCAGAGTGGCAGCTGTCGGATCGCGCTATGCGCCATTTTGACTGCCTGCAGGGGTTGCCAGCCGGTGCGCCAGATATGAGGCTTAACAGGAACCCACCGGGTGTCGGACTGTTTGGCAGGGCGAATGCGCACGAGTTGTGCGCGCGTGAAATTGAGGTCTGGAATTCTTGGCAGGACACGCTGGCGGCCATTGTGTCGGAGCCTGACCCCGTCATCAGTATCGAACAGTACAACGAGTGGTACTACCGCATCACCCGGAGGAGAGTAGCTCCAGTAAGGTTTGAACGCAGGGAGAAGTACCACCCTAGGGGTCAGATCGATGAGCACATGGCATACAATCTGGTAAGTTGCCCAACCAGTGCTTCTAATTGAACTTGATCATTCTAAGTGTGTACGAAGTTACTTATTTATTATCTCTCTGGATGTAGGTTAATGCCTCGTTCGCCTTCTTCCAGAAGTTGAGCGAGCGGAAGGATTTGGTGGATGCCATGGGCGAGGAGCTTCGCCAACAGGCTAAAGCGTTGGCGCTTGGCTGCGGGAATTTTTTGCGGCAAGCATCGGGACAGCCAAACCCGGGAATGGGTTATCCGGGGTGGCAGCGGCCGTTTGTTCCCGAGGGATGCACCGATCCCTCGGGACAGACTTCGGGAGTGAGCCAGGGATATGGTTTTCCCTCTGTACCAGAGATGGCTGGTGATTGGGGACCGCCAAGCACCATGGGCCAGGCTCAAGCGCCGTGGGATTATTACAGTGCGCCCTCCTTCTCTTTACGATTGGATTCGGAACCCCAACCCCTCTCCCAGAGTCAAGTCACGCAAGACTGGATTTTCGGAAACATCAGTCTGCCCATTGTCCCGTGGGCAGGACCATCTATTGCCGAAGGCGGGCAATATCCCCCCGTCGACCCCCCCGAAGGAGTGCAATATCCCCCCGTCGACCCCCCCGAAGGAGTGCAATATCCCCCCGTCGACCCCCCCGAAGGAGTGCAATACCCCCCGGTCGACCCCCCCGAAGGAGTGCAATACCCCCCGGTCGACCCCCGAGGGCAATATCGCAAAGGGCATCCGTTGAAGCCCCTAAAGCCGCAGAAATGCCAGATAATCAGAGAGCGTTATTTTAGCGGCGTCCCGCATGACCAAGCGTTGTATAGTGTGGATCATCCGGAGGGCATGGATTACATTTGCTCGTGGGGAGAACTGGCCTCGCTGGCTCCGGGGAGTTGGTTAGACACCGGTGTCGTCTCCACCTACGTGGAGATTCTGAGGGAAAGGTGTCGGCAGCAGCCGAGCTATCCGGCCGTTTTTCTGTTCGATGCCTTTTTTCATCAGATGCTAGTGTCTGAATGGCATGAGTGGGTCGAAAATAGGGGGAAGAAAAAGTTGGCCCAGTGGAGACCGTCCTTTAACCTACTAGCGTATGTTAATAGGGATAGTCCGGTGAGCGCAAGTGTTGCCGATGTGTTTCTAATCCCATTTCTAGGGCACAGCCACTGGTACTTGGTTTGCTACTCCCCAACAACTAAAGTCGTATCGGTGATCGACAGTCTCCACGACGATACTCATCAGATGCCTGTGCTGCACATGTACAAAGCCCAATTGGACGCGTTGGTAATATTACTCGCTGTATAATTCTCTGATTCTATCTTGCCATAAATTTTAACTCGTGTCTTACGCCATTTTCTGTTTCTCGCAGAATATTTTTTGTGCAATGGTCAATCGTGCCCGTGAAGTCCCCGTACCGGCGCGGCCAAATCTCAATAGGCGATTGAAGAAGAGGAGGCCCAAGCAACGTAACACTTCGGACTGCGGCGTCTTCCTTTGCATGTACATGGATTTCATTTGTCGCTCTGGAGCAACTCCTTGTCTTGCAATGAGTAATCCCGAACAAGCTTTTCCCACCTCTCCTCGAATTCCTCAATCGTTAACGACTTGAGGACGCACTTGTCAAAATCCTGTTTAAAGTCTTGATACTTTGCGTACACGTGATGCAGCCGTTCCGGGTATTTGTTGCTTATGTGCCAGGTGCACAAGTTGTGCCGAGTGTCTGGGAAGACGGTCGCAATAGCCTTCTTCATTGCCAAATCTTGATCGGTGATGATCACTTTGGGTGCTTTGAAGTTCATTGCTTCCAGCCACGTCCTAAACAACCATTCAAAAGAACTCTCGGTCTCGTCCCTTAACAAGGCGAACCCGAACAGGATGGAGTGATAATGATGATTGACCCCCGTGAAAGGGGCGAACGGCATCGAGTACTTGTTGGTACGGTATGTGGTGTCGAACGTCACGACATCCCCAAAATGCTTATAAGCAAGCCTCGAACGACCGTCGACCCAAAAAATTGTGCTAACTCGATGCTCGTCGTCAAGTTTATAATCGAAGGTCAACTGCGGGTCCTCCATCTGCATCCGTTTCAATAGGCTCATTGTGGCTTGAGCATCATTGAGGTCATACGCGGCTCGTCTATGGGTTCGGACCGCGTTACGAACGTCTGTCGTGTTAAAGGTCAAATTTTGAATTCCCCCAGCCTGTTCAGCAAGAACATTAATCATGTCGGTAGGTCCTAGTCGCGCATTGCTCATTGTCTGAATCAGGCTCCTTGCGACCTTACCCATCTTCTTGTGTTGATGCATCTCACTCACCTTAGAAGGGGTTACTAACGGGTGATTGTGTGCCAGTTCCAGGCTGGTAATAAGCCAATGGTCTTGTTTGGGTTTGTAGCTTGCGAACATCTTGACCTGGCAATTTGTGCGCTCAAAGCAGTCCCGTCTTCTACGCGGATATCCTATTTCGTCCTCACTGTCATCATTGCCTACACATGTCTCATTTTGCACTGGGTTTCTGCTCCTATGGCACTCGTATAAGCGAGAGCATATCTTTCTCGTTATGGTGCTCGTTCTTGAAGTCTTTATTCTAATGCCAAAACCAACCCTCAATGAATACGCTCGAAAACATTCTTCAGCTTCTTCCAACGTAGCAAATGTTCGTCCTAGATACGGATCACTAGCATCTACGGGGACGTTGGAGCTCGACACGAAATCAGACATTGTGAAACAAGAGCTGTGTAGAAATAGACTGCGCTTAACAATCAAATGGCATTTCTAACTGAAAATATTACCTAAAAATTAGGATGGCAAACATACGGTATGCATAATCTCAAAAGTGTCTCCAAATTAACAATTACTAATTTAAATTTATTGAACATAACAAATTTAAATTAGTAAGATAAATAGACGAATTCATCATGCCAAAAAATCGAATTAAACTATAATGAATTAAATATAAAGTTAACAAATTATACCTTTTTGATGAATACAGTGACAAATTTCTAGAACATCAAGAAAACTTGAAGCAAACTTACCTTGCTTGAGCGAAGCTTGAAGCAAGTGTTACTCGAAAGCTTGAAGGCAGCTGAAAATGGAAGCGAGTCTGAAGGAGAAGAAAATTGTGCTGAAAGAATTGAGTAGAAGAAAATTGTGCTGAAAGAAAGAAAATTGAGTAGTGGGCAATACTGTCCGCTATACTGTGTAGCGGACATAATTGCCGACATCCGCTAGACACTTGTGTCAGACCGTCACAGTTGTGTCAGAATGACAGTCGTCCGCTGGACAGTGTAGCGGACTACTTTTTGTCGGAGGATGTCAGTCGTCCGCTAGACTGTGTAGCGGACGG
The DNA here is from genome assembly GCA_033065855.1 of Escallonia rubra. Classification (NCBI taxonomy): domain Eukaryota; kingdom Viridiplantae; phylum Streptophyta; class Magnoliopsida; order Escalloniales; family Escalloniaceae; genus Escallonia; species Escallonia rubra. The sequence goes on from JAVXUO010000215.1 coordinate 23,048, forward strand.
GGGAGCGAGGGCAAGATGGTAAACATTTCCGTCCGCGAGACTGTGTAGCGGACGACTGACAGCGCCGCAAAAAAAAGTGATCTGGACCGTCCATCCCTTCGGGATGGACGGCCAGATCGCGCTGGCAAGATATCCTATTTTGCCTACGCTGTCAAGGGATCAGCTCCCATATATATATATATATATCTATATATATATATATATATATATATATATATATATATATATATATATATATATATAGTGCTGATGATGATTTATGCCTAAATTATTATTTTTCATGTGTTAATGTCTTTGTATATAATCTATATGAAGTCAGATATGGATAGGATACGGGCTATTCGTGGCCGGGCTGGACGCCGAGCTGCTTCCTCCCCGGTGGGTCCCACCTCGTCATTGCCTACTGATGACTCGGCACAGAGTGATCGCGGACAGTAGATGGGGCCCCAGCCCCTGCAGCTCCAGCCCCAGCCTGAGCCGTCGCCCCAGGCCGAGCCAGATTCATCCCACACGGGCGTGTATTCTCCATCTTCCGTGGGTTCTACCTCAGGTATAGTTTATAACGGTGTTTAGTACATTTTCGCTAGCCTTATATTTAAAGTATATTTGAACTGTATTAATGTATGTGTTTTGTAGGATCTCGACGAGGCCGTGGTCCGACACGCGGGGTACGCATTGACCCCCAGCGTAAACAGAGAGTTACGCTCACGCAGGAGGGCCTGTAAGTACTAAAAATATCACCTCATGCCTTATATTTAAAATTTTGGGGTGTTAATTTATATTTGAACTGTATTAATTAATTTATTTACTTCTTTGGCAGGATCCTGGAGGCTAAGGCGAGGACGAAGATCGGCGTTCTTGTGAAGGGCCGATTCTTCGAGCCACGCCTGTACTGGAAGGACTGGGATGCCGCTGCGAGGGAGGCCTTATGGGAGGAGTGGCTGGTACGGTGAAGTATTTTTTTCAGCGTTAGTAAATGTTTAATTACAGTTTGTTTTATGTTGTTAATTTGTGTTATTGAATGCCTTACAGGAGGGGTTCACGTTTGACACGCCTCAGCAGCAGGTACTGGGGCAGCAGGCTTTCTTTGCCTACATCGGCAAGAATTACCGCCGATGGCTCCACGATGCACGGGACCGGGCGAAGAAGGCGCTGCCCGCGGGTGCCCTGATGACGGACATGACGAGATATCCCCCACATTGGATATATCACCGTGTATGGGGGGAGATGATAGATCGGTGGGCTGCGGATCCAGGTTGGGACGCCAAGAGTAAGAGCGGGGCTGAGAACAGACAGAACAGAGATCCGACGCACACGGGGGGGTCGGTGCCACACGACATCGTCCGACACATGAACGCGGTCGAGCACCCGGATCTGGAGGAGGATGAGGTCATAGCTCTGACCTATACTCAGACGCACGTGCGCAAGAAGGACAAGGACGAGACGCACCGGGTGGACGACTATATTTCAGATATTGCCCGGCGGATCGATGTGAGTCAATTTATTTAAGTTGTTAATGTTTTTTTCTTTCTATCCTCAATGTCTCTTTTGTTAATTAATGCCCTAACATATCGTTAAACCAATATTTTTGCAGGCCTCGTATGAACAGCTAAAGGGGTCCGAGCAGCAGTCCGGACAGCCATCAGCGTCCACTAGTACGGCTGCGAGTACTGGGGGGTTGAAGCGATGGCTGGATACGCCGGAGGTCGTGAATCTACCGAAAGGCCGCATACGCGGCCTGCCTAGCACGACTGCTCGTGCCGTGATATGAGCGTCCTCACCCCCTGCTACCCCTCCACAGACACCGGCTTCTCGTCCTCAGTTGGACGACGAGGAGATCCAGCGCATTGCTACAGTGGTGGTGAGGATGATCAGGGAGCAGGGCACTGCTGGACAGGCCGAGCCGGCCCCGGATCAGCAGGATCCAGATCCGGGACTCGGCAACCCCTGATGAGCCCATTCCCGTGCCCGTTCCTAGCTTCCCCCCGCCCCCCGCGCCCGGCTTGTACTCTTCTCCCCTCTCCTAACCGGCTGTATCCGGTTCCCGGCTTGTACATATATGAGTTCTTTTTATAATAAATATTTTTTATAATTTATTATATATATTTCTTTCTGTATTGATTATTGCGCGTTGTTGTTGAGAATTGAAAATAGTATTACAGGTTTGGGTAATTGAAAAATCAAAAAAAAAATTGACTTTTGGCGACGGATTAATTCCGTCGCTAAAAGTATTCCTACAATCAGTTATTTAGCGACGGAATATTCCATCGCTAAATAAGTTTTTTAGCGACGAAATATTCCGTCGCTAAAATATTTAATCCGTCGGTAATTTGACAAAAAAGAAAATAAATTAAAATTCTAAAAATATAATTAGCGTCGCTAATTAAAAATAAATCCGTCGGGAAAAATGACATATTTAGCGACGGATTTAAAAATTCCGTCGCTAAACTATTAGTGACGGGCTTTTATACGAGGGATTTTTAGCGACGGTGAATCTGTCGCTAATTCTTTTAGCGACGGATTTTCCCGTCGCTAAAAGCTTGTTTTCTTGTAGTGGGCGCATGGGCGCAGCGGAGTGAGTAAGGTGCCGAAGGCACGTTTGTGTTAGTGGTGGCGCATCGGAGTGCGTATGGTACCGGGGGCACAGTAGTGTGACAGAGAGCCCGGGGGCACGGCTGTATCAGCGGCACGGCGCATGGGTGCCGCAGAGCTGTTGCACGGATGCGGGCGATAAAGGTCGCGGAGATGATGTCCGGGCGACGTGGTCGCGGAGTGATGTCCGAGCGACGTGGTCGCGGAGTTATGTCCGAGCGACGGGGTCGCTGAGTTGTGTCTAGGCGACGGGGTCGCGGAGTGATGCATGGTCCCTTGAAGAGTAGTGAAGGTGCCAAGGATGGATGGCCAATGGCCAACCCTTGGGGGAAGGCCAAGGCCAACCTCAAGGGGAGGCCGAGGCCAACCACCTTGGGCAAGTGCCATGGCGCGCCGACGGGTGACGTGCGACATACGATGGTCGCGACGTAATGAGGCATCGCGCAAAGATAAGTTTCTTCGTGACAAAGTCACGTAACAAAAGTGAGAAGTGCACGTGACTTGGGCGTGCACGCGACTTGAGCGTGCACGTGACTTGAGCGTGCACGTGACTTGGGCGTGCACGCGACTTGAGCGTGCACGCTTTGACCGGTTGGAAACATTGAAAATGACTGTTGCTTGTGCGGATGTGTCATGCAAAATGGGACCCCAGTGGACCTTTGGGTGCGACCAGAATAGGTTGGGAACACACACACACACACACACACACACACACACACACACACATATATATATATATATATGAACCAACTAAAAGAGAAAGAAAAAGGTGAAGAGTAGACCCACTGCCGAGAGGCAGTGGGTGTGCAAAGAATATTCAAGAAGTTGCAAGAAGGTGTTGGGAAGACTTGTAAAATGGGTTAGAGTTTTTTAAGATTAATCAGTGTATAGCTAAAGCAGGTGAAGGAAGGTTTTCAATGAGGAGGTTCAGTGAAGGAAAAAGTTTGAAGAGAGTATAGGGAGAAGTGGTTGAGCGAGTTCCAGATGAAATACGCATTTCCAATTAATTTTCCAACTAGGTAATTAAGAATGGAGCTTGGTTTAGAGAGAAATTGAGGTTGCACGTGTACTTTTTGTGTCTAATGTGTGTGACAGTGTGTGTGTATAATATGTGTGAATATGGTGTGTTGTAGTTTGCGGTGATTGTGTGTTTGTGGGTTCATGAGTGTGTGCTTGTGTGGGTATTGTGTGTGTATATGTGTGAGTTTGTGGCTGTCCAAAGTGGTGTGAAGAGGACTGTGTGCAGACTGGGAAGAAGGGAAGTGACTGCACGTGAAGAAGGGAAGGAGGGAAATGGGTATGTGAATCAGTGAATGTGTATGGTGTGCATGTATGGTGTGTAGTGCATGAGTGTGTTGTGAAGTGCAGGTAAGGGGTGCCTGTTTTGGGTTTAAAATGGGTCTGTGAGTACATTGACTAGAGGATGCAGAGAAGAAGATGGTTCAACAGTGATGGCCGATGGGTCTAAGCAGTTAAGGTGGTATACTGTGCTTGCACAGTTGTATCACGTGGCTGTTGGGTATCGTATACTTGTCAAAAAATGTCAAAACTTTACAGGAAGGATCATAGGACAATATTAGAATTATTTTTAAAATTTTGCATTTTTCTGATATCGTTTGGTATTTTTTATATTTTTTGTAATTTCAGTTCTTTTAAAATTTGTTTAGAGCCTTTAAAAAATCATATTAAATTACTGAAAATTTTCAGTAATGTTTTTGTATCACAAAGGAAACTCAGTTTCAGTTTTGTAAATTTTAGAGTTGATTTACTATTATTATCCATATCGCATTTGATTTAGCTAAACGGATGATTTTAAATTGATTTCGACACTTTTTAATTCTTGATTTTAATTTCTGTATTATCCTTGTACATTGTAAATCTATTGTACAATTTATGGGACTTTATTTTCAGCTAGAAATAATTATGGCTATTTATAGGTTTTTATTGCATTTAAAGAAATTATTTTTAATTCAAAAATATTCAAAATTTCAGAAAATTCATATTTGAACTTTCTATAATGTCTTAAGGTATAAAAGTATTTTTTGTAATTAATTATGACTTTGGGGCATTGTTACGCATTAAGTAGCGTATAAAGTTTTCAGTTACTTTGATCTCGTGCGAGGCCCGCTTCGAGTCGCACGATTTCGGGGTTAGAAGTGAGCACATTGTGCGTAGTTAATATTAAGTTTATAGTATTGTAGTATAGATTATGTTCTAACAAATGGATTGCCAATCTAGGTTTATTCAGAAAATATTGATCGAGGTTGGTAGCATCGCTTAGCTTAGACCGAGGTAAGGAATTCTATCCGAACCCTACTTCATCGTTCTGATTTCAAATGTTTTATTACGACAGCTTTATGAACTATATTGATTTCATGAAACCCTAATTTGAGCCTGATAGTGATCGTTTGAAATTCGTTATTCTCATATGTTTATTTAATTCAATCATTGTAAAACATTTTGAATTGTGTTTAAATTCCTTGATTATTGACATGAGTTAGTAAACCTTGGAGTTATAAGGATGGTCTGTATTGTTAGAGTTATAAGGATGGTCTGTTGGTTGGGTTAAACTAGCACCTAAATGGACTAGTCAGTGTACATATGCATATGTAAATCGTAATGAGCACTGTCGGGGTGGCTTTACTATATTGTATTGCTCATGTTCAATGTTTCCTGTTTCTATTTTATTGCACCTGAAATGATTTGAAATAATTATTGATTCAAGAGATTGAGTTGATACTCATCCCTATGTTTATATTAAAATGTTATGGTTTTCTTTAAAAAAAACCCTTTTAAAATTATCATTTGATATTATAAAGAAAATCATTTGAATCGTTATATTTCTCCGTGTTAAAGTTGTTATTCGGTTTTAAATGTAAAATCGCCCGAATCATTTTTATTGTTTTAAGTCTTTGATTGAATTACTAAGCTCTCGAAAGCTCACTCTCCTTTGACTTCCTTTCCGCAGGTGATAACCGGCATTTAGGTTGAGGTTGCTTGTGTGGATTAGAGCCAATCAAGGAAAAAAAGAATTTAAGTTTAGTCTTGGTCATTAGAACCCCTGCGTGGGTTAATATTGTTATTTGAGAATTTTTCAGACTTAGATTTCATGTCTCATCGATGACAGTCTACTGAGAATATGATTATTAGTTTAGATGCTCTGATAATAGTCATTCATTTGTTTTAGTTTGAGTATGTTATTGTCTTAGTGTAGTGATCGAGCGAGTGTCTAACGTTCAGGATTACCGGGATGTCCACGGCCCCACCACAAAGTATTCCCTCCCTCAAAAGGGCTAACCAAGTAGGTACTTATGAGTTCATAAACAGGGTCTTATAAGGCTAATCGCAAGCTCTCCCACAACCGATGTGGGATATTACACTTGCTTTGTAGATAGAAAACATTAATTGTTTAATGTTTGAGAATGGTTGATAGTGAAACCTGCCAAAAGTTGCTCACTGGATGCTTTAATCACACTGAGATGTGCAGACATAGCAATATGCTGTGGTATCACAGGGTCGATTTGTGTTGCACTAGAGGAATGCTGAGGTTGAGCTTCCACTTGAGAAGTATCAACTTGTCTCTTCTGCCTAACTTTGTATCTCGTTCATCTTCTTCTAAGAACTATCTCAGAATTTCATCCTCCTTTGACATGCTTCCATCATCATTCTCATTTTCTTTGGAGCTTTGGGTGGCATTTAGTTCTGAATCTGTGCTGTAGCCATGGAACATGCCTTCTAAACTATTATCTGAACTTTCAGCTAGGGTTGTTTCCACCACAGATATTGCTTGGAAAATTTTGCTCCTAGTTTGCCTCATAGGAGCAACAGAAGGCTTGCTTGTTTCTGAAGCTAACATTTAACCTTCTTAGGTGCCTTCTCAACTTGGAGGCACCTTTTGAGGGTAGTTTCTTTTTCCCTTTAACAACATGATGTTAAATTTTCCTTCAATTTGATATGGGACTTGTGGAGCAGCTTAAGAGCAAAAATATAGGAGAACATGGACAAAGATTTGAAAATAAAGGAGAAAGTTACATACTAGAAATTGACAATTTTCTTTCATCCATACTTCCATCTCTACGTCCAGGTTGATCAAGTAAATGGTAAGGTTGCAGTCCATGTAGAGTACATCAATATGAATGCAATACCACTACGTAATATATCCCTTAAAACCAGTACCGGAGCCAGAGAAATTCTTTGAGGTGGGCACCGAGAAACTAAATATTATTCAACAATCAATTAAATGCAAGAGTCAGGGACAAAATAACACAATCTCTCCCTCTCAGAAGAAGTCACTAGTTTATGCTACTAAAGTCACAAAAATATTGCAGAAAACAGAGTGTGTTAGAGTAAAAAAAACAAATAGTGAATCAATAAAAAGTTTTTACATATTAAACTTTGCTATTAACACTTGATGCCTTCGTGCAAGGTAGCCAATAGGCAAGATATAATTCGTAACGAAGCAGTGAGGAGACTGGTTAACAAGAATAAGGCTTTTTATTATTATTATTAAGAAGATGCTTTATGAGGTGTGAGATGGAGAAACTAACAAGAAGGACTTGAGACTTGGAGAGGAAGGACCTAGGGTCTAGGGAGAGAGATGTGGAAGCCATAGATATGCAAAATAGGCAAGAAAAAAGGACTACGGCAGAACCCTCATGCTCTTCCTCTTTTGTTGTGTCTTACGGTGAAATGACCAAATATAGTCTACCTAGTTTGTAAAAGTCACATCTTCAGAAGGGCACATTCGTCCCTAAGTGCTACACTTGTAAGGTTCAGCTTTTGGAGGACAACAGGTGGGCACGTGCCCCCTTGTGACCCCTGCTGCCTCCACCACTGCTTAAAACTCTTGGTTGCATCTTCATTGAAACTCATCACAACTATATCTTCCATGGGTTGGTCTATGTTTTCATCAATGGCTTTCATATAATTAGTAGTAATCATCCTTAATCTTTCCTTAGGTACAGAATATCCAATAGGAATGAAAATAGGGGCAGGAACTCCTTGGACCAAACCAAAGTAGTGGGCACATTGCGAGGGAGTATCACATATCTCTCAGAATTGCATACTGCTTGAGGACAAAATAGAGTCAACCACCAACATGTAAGAACCTACCACAAAGAAAACTAGCTTAAACACTCCTAACAAATTCCTTCATAAGCAAAGTCATATCATCAGAAATATAGGAAGGCAGTTCCTAAACCAAGATGGACCATATGATTGCCTTAAGAAAGGATGGGCATTATACAATGACATATAGAGCTTTATATGTCATTTTATAATGCCCAAGGACAATCAATTTCAATTGGTTAAGAAGGGAGTGTTTTTCACTGGGAGAACATGAGCACATTCTAGGAAGTAAGCTTGCAATCAAAGTTGTTGAAGCCAAAAACGGGTCACTAACATTTGTGCATATCCTCTTACTGACCATGACATATAAAGCTCTATATGGCTACCTAAAACAAGGGGAGCTAAAGCATAGGTTTCCCTTAAAGATAATGAGAAGGCTAGATTTAGGTATTCTTTGTTCAGAGATAGAGTGGAAACACAAAAAGATATGCTTAGATAAATCCAATAGAATGCGGAGAGCTCAATGATGTCTGGTTCTATCTTAGCAGGAGGTTCTTTGTACCTACCAACTATTGAAAACATCAATGTACTTGGTTGTTGTTTCAAAGGTTAGATCGAAAGGATTATGATTGGTTAAAGCATTCACATGCTAACCAATAGGCATTAAGCCATTTACAGCAAATATATCATAATAGGAGACGTGATTTTGGCTTTGAACAAAATAGCATTAGTGATTTTGACCAAAAAACAAAGGATGACCCCAATAATCACTCCTCAATTTTCGGAGGATGTTTGGACATAAAAATGAGTTCATATATAAGTACATTGCTTCCTCCATTGGTCTTGGTAAGCAGTAGATAATCGATCCTCCCAAATCTCCACTTTACATTTAGTACGCTGGCCACTATTGAGTGGGGCATCCAGTAGACGACTAGCCTTTCCATAACAAGCTAGGTTCTTTGAATAACAAATTTTTCCCTCCACAGTCAATGGCTATCCCTAAAAGAACGACAAGGAAATATGGGCTAATAAATTTAGTGGTCTTCTTGACAGGAATGAAGATATGTTTGTTTATGGCAGTTGTATGGAAATTTAGCTGAGTATGCTCCATCTAGGGTTTGGAGATACTGGAAAACCTCATTCGTTGTCTTTAGGAGGTAATTGCTTCTTCTTCCCCATAGAAAGCGTCTCACGAAAACTACAGGTACGGTATAGAATTACCTTAAGAAGGCAAAAGAGTTAGATTTAGGGAAAGACGAGGATTATCGATTAGGTGAGCACTCCTAGTTCAACACATATATGACCCGAATCAGATGATCATGTGAGAAGAGATATCCGCTGAAAACCGACTCATAAATCAAACAAAGAATTTTCTTCAAAGATAACCATTGAGGGTTGACAATATTTTTGAATGTGCTAATCCGGCAATAGATATTGTAGGTCTCTAACATTTCACATTGATGCTTTCGATATGGTTTTATCCAAGCGCACCTACCATCGGATATTCTTTTTATCTTGTTTATCGCCCAAGAGAAAAGGGAAAACCTCTTTTTCATTAAGTAGTTCACTCCTTTTTTCTAGGTCCCAAGCAAATCTGCTTGTTCTCACTATATTATTCCGTTCCCCTTTGGGAATTCCACAAGATGAATAAAAAAAGGAAAAATTGCGTAAAATACCCCTGTGGTTTGGGGTAGTTGCAAAAAGACCTCTTTTGTTACAAAAATTGCAAGAAGACACCGAAGGTTTAAAAAGTGTTACATCCGTCAATAAATCTGTCTATTTTAACCGCGTTTGTGGTAAACGCGCCTAAGTGGCAAGTGTCACTGCTAAATAATTTTTTAAATGTCGGTTTTGTCCCTGGATACCTCCTTGGACCAATATAACCGTTGCAAGCAAGAACCCTACGCAGGAAAGGATGCTCACAGAAACATTGGTGCCAAAGAACTTTGTTCGGCATGATTTTTAAGCTCAAATTGAGGAAATTGAAGGTATGAGACCCTGTTTTGTGTTCAAAGTAATTGTTTTCTTTTAATGTTCTTCTAGTTTTGTTTTTGCACACCAAGTGTTTGATGAAATGACACAATGGCTAGGTAATGTCTTCTTCAAGCTCATCTGTTCAACGTGGGCATATGGTTGACCACTTGACTCTCTTGCACAAAGCAGAAATCGACGGCCATGATGATGTATCCTACATACCTCCATCAGATAAACCGAACAACATCAGATAAACATGCCGCTGCTGTATAAATTGGTTGAGGGCGTTGAATTAAGAGAGAAGCTTGTCCAAGACCTTCCAGGAAAACAGGGGAAGCCATTAATGGCACACAGAAGAAGCACAGTGTCCTCCATATTGGAAGTGTTCTCACTAAACCCACTTCCGTACCCAGTTATACTATTCCTGTGCGTGATCTTCATCTTTCTGGGAATCCAATGGTACGTTTCGTACGAGTCAGTGGTTGAAGCCGCTGAAGAGAATATGGGCTGGGCCCTCTTGGCCGCACCCTTACTTATACTCTTCGCGGTGCGCTGGCTGTCCACTGTAGAAAACCCGGATGGCCTCTTTGGGTGGAACCGCCGTCGCCGGACAAATTACTTGCAGTCGGAGGGAAGCTCGCCGTGGGGTGTGGCGGCCTTGATCTTGGTCTTGCTTGTCATGGTGCAGTACCACTCAACATTTCTTGATAGCTGGTATGGGTGATAACTATTAGGGTATTATGTGATTAGTGTGTACTTATATGGTCTGTCGTGTGTGTGTGTGTAATTCGAGTCAAAGGTCTTGAGTATAGTGTTTGACAAACGAGACCAATGTGGCTATATACAGGAATAATTTAGGGAATTCCTTAATTCCGTAACAAGAGTTGACGGATGTAACACTTTTTAAACCTTAGGTGTCTTCTTGCAATTTTTGTAACGGGAAGGGAATTTTTGCAACAACAAAACCATAGGGGTATTTTACGCAATTTTCCCATATAAAAAAAAAAATCGCAGTATTTTCACCTTACCAAAAAAAAGGAAAAAATTACAGTCCTTTTAATCTCAGGCCCTGTTTATTTCACAAAGAATCTCTTTTCGAAAAATATATCTGAGAAATAGCATGCTCCTAAAAGCGTGTTCATGAAGTTATTTTCCGTTATTTAGACAACACACGGAAAACGATAGAACTACCTATACCAAAAAACTCAAGGACCTCTCTCTAAAAACCACACACACAATACCATAGTAAAAGTTAATAAATAAGCTATTCAATCTCCACCACCCGTTCCTCATCCAAAACCTCCTACTCCATCAGCAAAACCAACACCTACTACACCACTTCTTTGGACCACCTCCGGTTGCCAAAACACACCACGGCCACTACTACACCACTATACCATGCAAAATTCACACTCACTGAACACCCAAAAGCAACGAATCGATATCTCAAACCGACCATATGTTTGATGCCAAAACACCACATCACTCACTGTTGTGTACCCACAACTCTGAAAGCACCAACCTCCAAAACACCTACACAATTTCTACCCGCCTCAAGCCACGACCCAACATTGTTGTTGTAGCAGCCTGATCACAGTCCCGGTCAGTAGCCGCGAGCCCAGTGACCGTGGCCTTGCATCACCACCACCACCTTCCAGCCGACATTCACCGTAAGGGATTTTGCAAGGATGCAGATGCATCGTGGGGTGGAGCGGTGGTGGTGCAATGGCGACGACGGCAATCATGATCACTGCTGATATGAATGTTTGTGCGTGCGTGTGCTCGCGCATGAGAGAGACGCATGAGAGAGAGAGAGAGAGAGAGAGAGGCTTTGAATCAGAAAATCCCTTCCCTTCTTTATTTTCGTATATCATTTTTTTGAAAAATTTGCTTTCTTTTTTATGTGAACATCAACATTTTCCGTAAATAGTTGTCCAATAATCACACCAACCACCAAAAAGTACGAAAAACATTTTACGTCAAAAGGGCCTCAAGTCTTTTTACTTGCTCCCACACATATATATTGGCCGCTGAAAGAGCTGCCCAACTGAATTAATGAAAAGTATACAAGGACAGCACAAAAGATGAGGTGATACATTCTCCCAGCCGCATACAAGTTCATGTTTTCGGAGAGTGTCAATCCCACACACTCAGATAAGCAATGGTAAAAAAGTTCATTTGAATCCGTCAGTGAACATTTCATTTTATCATGTACCTGAGAATGCTTTTTGAACAGAAACACTAGTAATACATTAACTGATTCTCTCCCCAACTTATCTAAACCCTTGAGTAATTTACAAAGGTGACACAACTAGCTCCCGCAAGAAAACCTTACCATATAGTAGATGCATATATTTCACCAGAGACTAAAACAGGGAAAAACAAAAAATGGGAGATGGATTAAAGAAAAAGAATAATGACTTCTACAAATGTTTGCCTCGTTCCTTGGATCACCTCTGAAACTGGCGAAGATCCCAACTCTGAAACATAGAAAAACATAAATTTAGCTGGATGATGAAGATTGTTGTATTTAAGAATGCACACGGCAGCAAGGAACTGCTTTGTTTGTGCTGACCACCTTAAAAATTGTGTAAGCGTGGCATAAGGTAACTTTAGATTCTCGATTTGCTATCCTGCAAATTTAACACCCAACAAAAACATCATATCGAGACAACATTCTCCTCCACGATATCATAGTGCAGCATGCACGCGGGATTGCATGTCAAGACACAAGTTTTCCTCACCTAGTTAGTACTTAACGAAATTCATCATGGTACTCGTAGTCTTCATCTTCATCATCGTTAAAGATAGCACTGTAGAATACATACGGGTTCTCAATCATCTCTGACAGGGTCAACCGTCCGTCTTTATCCTTATCTGCCTGCAGAATGTATAATAGAAAGGTTAAACAATCGAATTCCATGCCAATTCTGAGATGCAAAATGTTAAGCATGACATGCACCAAGACACACTTGTCTTTTTTGGTAAATAGTAGAAACACTATACTAACAATAAGAGAGGACTCGTTACAAGAGAAGGATTCTCCTTGGGGCCGAACATATCTTACGCCATTGGATTTAAGCCACTTTCCACAACCCTTATTAAAAGTAAACTTAAAACGGTCTGTAGTTATTAAAAGTAAACTTAAAAGTGAAATGACATGAAAATAACCACAGAAATAACTCAGCATAGTCGATCCAAAACAGAAGGCACAGAAAAAATAAATATCAACGACATATCCTGGTAAAACCAGATGATATGGTTTTTCTTCCCTTTGTATTATCCTTAGTTGCACAAAGCGGGGGCGGGGGCGGGAGCGGGGGCGGGAGCGGGGGCGGGAGCGGGAGCGGGAGCGGGAACGGGGGCGGGGGATCGTAAGCACCAAGAAGAATCTGAGGTTGGGAGCGGCTTGAATAAATAAATGCGTAAAGAGTATTATCATTTGTTTAGTATAATTTACATAGCCAGCAACAACAGACAAGGAAGCTTTAAGGACTTGAAGGAAGCTTTAAGGACTTGAAGGATGAGAGAAACAAGGAATTGAGTTGAAAAGAGCTTGATTTTCAGGTATTCTCTCCCTTGTTCCATGCATCTCTATCCAGCTAACAGGATCAAGTTCCCATATTAGCTTGGGACAAGATCCCATGGAGCTCCTAACTTGGGATCGCAAAAGCGAGTTTCCGAGAGAGAAACGTCACCTTATTAGGAGTTTCCTGCAACTAAGGTATTATCCTTAGTACTATTACACCAAATGCAGAATATACGAAGAAACTCCGCTCAGAGCACCATTATGAAAGCAGTACCAATTGGGAAGAGACAGATCGCTGCCCCCAACCCCCACTTGACGTGAAGAGGGGGAAGGGGGGGAAGGAGAGAGAGAGAGAGAGAGAGAAAATTAACGCTGTGCAAGTTCACCCCTCTTAATTGTAATTTGAGACCACTATATACAGTTGTCAAGAAAGCCATTTTTTATGCTTTTCACCCGAGGATCTCAAATTTGATAAAGAATGACCACATTAAGCATAGTAACATTGTTGAGTCCATTCTCTAATAGTTTAACCTTTTAGAGCAAATGGTAACTGAAAATGCTATCAGAGCTCGCGTGTCGCAAGATCTTGGATTAGATCCTTCCCGCTTGCATATTTGATCCCCCATTATACTGGTACACTTTACACTTCGCCTATTTGTGCACTTGGTGGTGGTGCACCCTGATTTTTTTCTGATTGATTTGTCTCTCAATATGCAATGGGGGCTAGCAAGTGAGGACAGTATTATGCATGATAACATTGTTGGGGCCATTCTCTAATAGCGTAAGCTTTTATAGCTAATGGTAGCTTAACAGACCTAGGGTTACCAGGACCAAGTACGAAATGGAACTTGACAATTGTATATGATCTACATAACTCAAATTCCTAAACGACAAGGTACAAACATAAGATTAACAAGTTTAATGACCACCTTAACAAATGAGCAATGCAAGTGAATTGATGCAGGCACTAAAAATTTTGACTGGAAACTATTTGTTCCTTCTAATATCAAAGACCTACGCGAAAACCCTGCGAGCTCCACATTAGGTGGGGTCGTATGCAGGTCATATGAATGGAAGACAACAAATCTCGAATCCCACTAAGATCCAAAAATATTCAAGGTGGGATGCATGCTTAAGTTTTATAGCTCAGAATTCTGTTCCACACTTGGTCGAACGGGGATGTAAGCACTTTTGCTGATCTTGGTCACTACACAACTAACATACTCCTGTACTAGTCCCCATAGCAGGGACCACACGTTATACTGGCCAAGATAGAATGTTGTACCGACATAATTTCAAATGCTTATTCTACTTTTAGTGTTCTCTTTCTTTTCTCTCTATACAATAACATTTACATTTTATTATAAATAGACAAACTATGTTACATGGACTCTTCAAAACGCGTGAAATACCCGTGTCGGACACTCGACACTTGGACCTGGGTATGGGGTATGTGTCAGACACATCTCATAGAATATGCCACTATAAACACTATCTTATAGTGTTCCTTTTAATTTGTTATTGCTTTGAGATGAGACAAGTTCTCAATTAGAACCATGTGCATCACAACAAATACCATTTTACCTCGGAAAAAAATAAAAAGTACCAATAAATAGAATTATTTTGCCGTGTCCCCGTCCTGTGTTCTAAAAATTAGAGGAATCCGACACTTAGACACGTATCCTACCCGGACACTCATACCGAGTCCATGTAACATAGTATACAAATAAAAGACAAGTTTGAAGTTGGTTTTGCGATAGGTGTGCCTCTTTTTTTTTTCTTCCTTTTGAGCGCTCTAGTGAAGTCCAACTTAAGCAGGTGTCTTCATTAGTAACTACATTCTTTATAAATAATTGGACTTAATTAAGAATATTAAAGTTACCCTAACCAATTTGGACTGCTAAACAAATTAGTAAATCACCATACTAAACAAACTTATTTCTCACGCTTCTTCGCTCCCTCTTGTTTCCTCATTCTTTCTTCTTCCTCCATGATCTAAACCAAGAACGGGGAAGTGAACAGAATATCATCTTACAGAAAATCTTCTCTATACCGCCTCATCCTTTCCCCTTTACTTGTGTAGGTAATCTTCCTTTCTGGCATGCTTGCTTCTGCTAATTAGTTGTTCTTGTTTGCTTTGGTCATAAAGCAAAAGGAAGTAAAAACTAAACCATAAAAGATGCTGTTATATGACTTTCTTCATTACTATATGATGCAGGTACCAAATTATATTATTGCAAGAACATATCCCTACTGTGTCCTCAGAGTAATTATATGTAGTTTTGCTTTGAGAAGGGAAAAACAAACACACACGCACGCTTCAATATGACATTTTAACAAGCAAAGTAATATTCTTCTCCGATGAAAGCATCTTTTTTGCCATGCGAATATTTGTTAGTTTTCTGATTTGTTTGCACATAAAGTGTTCAAAGTAATTAGGTCTGATACCATAAATCAAAGGAGGTGATGAAATTAAGCCACAAATCATACTATATAAGACTAAATGAAAAGTAAAACTAATCAGTAAACATACTTTTAGCAAAATAAATAGACCAAGGGGTGTGAACTAAGCTAAAGAGGATTTGGGACTACACTAGAAGGTATATTCACATGAACAGAAAGTAGCTACATATACAAGGTTTGGTGATTATCAAGTTGCATAAGGTGGCAACTACTTGTTTTGTTTTGGTTAAATTATACTCAGCAATTCAAGACTACCCCAATGCCTTTTTAATTTTTAGCGGTGCTACCTGCTTTACTTTTTGTTATATTATCTGTAATGACCAATTTCTCAAGTTGACGATCATATCAGCAACCTATGCTTATCAATACCTACAATTAGTATCTTTACCTAAAATAGACAGCCATATCTGGGGGATGGTGATGACCTTGTGTTACGTGACGGTCTTGATGGAGTTATTTACCATAGCTTATTGCACAATTTTTTTTAACTTGTGTAAATAATATTAATTGGATTCCTATAGCTCACCTTCGTATTGTTTTATTTATATCCGTTCACGTCATAGGACAATTTTACAAGCCAACAAGTAACATTGCATTATATTTATACGACTATCTTCTCAGCTTGGAAAAAATCATGTGTAAGGATTATATGTTACAAAAACCAGAAATTTGTTTTAGCTGTACCTTGAGTGATTTTGTATGCAAGAAAGAGCATTGATTTGAACACACTCAAACTTTTTCAATATTAAATAGGTCATTAAACTGATATGGAAAAAAAGCCTAAACAAAGTTTTCTATGGGCAATTTTTAATTTTCGGTTTAGACACTTTAACACCAACCTTGGATGTAGTGGCACAAAGTTTGTGGGGTAAAATTGTCAGTAGGGGATAGAAGATAAGCGTGTTAGGGCCAGATCGTGCATTTGCCAAAAGCCAAATGGTAGCTGTTTGGCTGAAGCCCTCAATTTTTATCCAAAAGAACTAACACCTTCAACTACATCATTCAAGATTATATTTTCACGTAGCTAGGACACGGAAATTATATTCAATCATAAGATCTTATTTATCTTTAAAATAGTCATAGTACAAAGGGTAAATTGCGAATTTGTATCTGAATCTCACTGGACCCACTAGGGTATCGACTGGAACTCTCAACCCCTAAGATTTTAATTGAACCAAGTGGACCCAAATTCTAAATTCACATGAGTTTTGGCGGGGTAAAGTTGGAACATCATAATATTAAATCAACAGTTCTACCAATTTAACTAAAGAAATTACTATTACTCCCTTTTATCACTGCTCAATTTTATTCCTCATTCTTCTCTTCCTTTTTCATCCAACCCACCACCTGAAACAAATCCAATCCACCGAAAGCTAGAGGGAGAAGTAAATTCCACCATACAATCCACCACCACTACCATATCACCACCATCTCCTTTCATCACCAATTACACCTAACATCTCCAAACACTCAAGCTGCCGCCGCTGCAGCCCACATCCCAACACCACTGCTCGTAAAGCTGTACCACCACCACTGTTACCCAAACAAACATTCTCAACTCCACAAGAAACCCACCGACGTTCCAAACAACTTTTCACTTAATCTGAAGATTCAAACAACAGTGGGAGTGATGACCATGAAAATTGGTCGTCTAACCTCCACGGCCAATTTCCATGGCCATCGCTTCCACCCCAACTTTCACTACAACCAAACCTCCACATGAATCAGCAATCGATCTAAACCCTCCAACCCTTCTCCATTCAACCCCATATTCTGGAAGCGATCAACCTCAATTACATCAATAAGAAGCCCTCCTCTATGATGTCAACGACACCAGCATCACAACGGAGGGCTGTTGGTGGTGCACTTTAGGGCGGGATGGGTGGTCGATCCGGTGGACGCAGCACTGTTGATGGGGTTCCCGGTAAGGGTGGCGAATGCGGTTCTCGGTATGTACATGTCTCTGTGCATATGGATGTTTATATGTATATGGGTTTGAAGAAGAAGAAACAAAAAAGGAAAAAGAAATGAAAAGATAAAAAAGAAAAATCAACTTTTGAAATTTCTTTGAATAAAAAAATGTTTATAATATTGTCTTCTTTGGCGTTAATTTAGTTGTTTGAAAGACTCAAAAGTTCAGCTGTAGCAATGGGACATATAAGCAGCTCTTTTCGGGTAAGGTTTGGAGGAAAAAACAAGATGGAATTAATTCCTACTGCATGAGATGAGACAGTTAGGATGAGGGAATTCCTGGAGAACTCTTTTATTGGCTAGTATTTATGATGATTTTATATCAGAATATACCATGGGAGGTTATTTGCAATTTACCCTAGTGCAAACAAGTATTGTGATTGCTATTTCCAAAGTTAAATATTTAGCTTCAGAAAATATTTGGCTTGCAATAGAGTTTGGTCAGATAGATTCTGCTAAAACCAAGATTTAAATAGTACGTTGAATAAAATTGTTTTCTTTGCATCTACAAGAAAAAGAAAATTAATACCAAGAGGGAGAGCACTGAAATATCAGAGCCAAGCATTTGATACCCATAACAGCGAGTAGTTAGTTTGTTAACTCTGTATCAAAAATGCAATTCCCGTGTATAACAGAAACAAAAACAATGTTGCCCCTCAACAAGGGAGGAGCACCAATGGAACTTGAGAAAAATGAGAAAAATGGGATAGAAGGGGTGTGGTTCAAAATGGGATTCATAAAAAGTGCAGAAGAGTTCCACCAGACAAAGTCAAAAGCTCAAAAGTCATTTAGGGAGAAGTCTTAAGTTTTGATTTTCCAAAAGGCTCACTATTAAGAATACCAGAATGTACAGCACGTAGACATATCAGGATGCATTTGTTTGTGTGTTATATATTTGGAAAGGAATGGCGCGGATCTCCATCCCGACCTGCACCATCCTCCCTACCCCTCCGACCCTTCTATGGCATAAGGCACCCTAACCCACCCGCACCACCTCCATCAAGGCAATAAGAATGCAGTGTGCGAACACATACCCCCGTGTAGAAAAACATATTCAACTCTTCACTTAGAATACTACTACTAATGCTATTTGCACAAACAGAGAGAGAGAGAGAGAGCCTGGTCTCTGAAAGCTGACCCTGCAAGAATACCAATAAGAGTAGGGGTGGCAAAATTTAGGATGTCAAGATTATTTGGGTAGGTCAGAACATAAGGAAATCCATTTCAGCCCAAGTCTTATAGAGTCATCTGCCCCAACTCCATTTTAAGCAAAACCACAGTAAAAGACAAAAGGTGCAAATGGAGTCCCCTAGTTTTTGTTCCCATATCTTGTTTTGGTGGTTACTTTAAGTTTAAAACTATACTAGTTTTGATCCATATATCTTGTGCCATATATTCATAATCAAAGATAAACACATATGGACTTTTAAGCCTCCTGGGAATCTATCATGGACATGGTGCAAAATATTGAAGATCAGAGAGCAATTCTCAAAGTTTTTCAAATACAAGGTGGGGGATGGAAAAGGAACCTGGTTATGGTTAGATAAATGGGTGAAAGAAACAAGCTTAATTGAAGAGTATGGCCAGAGAATCATATATGACTCAGGATTGGACCTAAATGCAAAAGTAAGTGACATTTTGCAGGATAATGAATGGAGATTGCCAGCAATAAGATCTCAAGCTCTAAGAGATCTTAATGACACATTACAAACACTGCCAAGACATACTGCAGTGGGAGAAGACAGAGTGATATGGACTTTAAATGCCAATGGTGAGTTTAGCATAAAATCAGCTTGGAATGGCATCAGGACAAGAGCTGAAGTTGTGCCATGGGGAAAATTGATATGGTTTACAGGGAACATTCCAAGATGTGCTGTAATTACATGGTTAGCCTACAGAAATGGTCTGAGAACAAGGACAAAACTGAAGCAATGGAACTTAATACATGAGGATATTTGTGTTCTTTGTTCCACACACCCTGAAACACTAAATCACCTTCTAGTTCAATGTTCATATGTAAAAGAACTTTGGAGAAAGGTAGAAGAGAATATTCCTCTGGAACTGCAAATGACATCTTGGGAGCATATGAAGCAGGAAGCAGCAACAAAGCTTAGGGGGAAAAGTAGCAGGAAAAAGCTGAAGAAATTGGTGTTTGCAACCACAATATATGGGATATGGATGGAAAGGAACACCAGAATTTTTTAGAATAAAAAGACCACAACTCAAGGATGTTGGCAGATGATCACAAATTGGATAAGATGGAGAATAAACAGTTGGAAGATGGAAGCTACAACTGAAAATAAAGAGCTGTGTGCAAAATGGGGGATAAATGAGAGAATACTGAACAAATAGGAAATTATCTTGATGAACATTGTTGTTTTTTCCTTAAGAGTTGATAGTATGGTGAGTTAGTAGTCAATTTTGTTTAAATGGCAACTGTGGATGGGCAAGCATGCCAAGTGTACAATGTACCAAGTTTTGATCCTGTGCGTTGCACACGGGATACTTGTATGCCTAATAACAATAACAAAATTGGTTGTTACAAAAAAAAAAAAAAAAATTAAAACATTATTTTCACCTTTTTATATGAGTTTTTCTACCATTTTTTGTCGAAAAAAATGAACTTGAGTAGTAATTGCTAACTTTTAGCAACAAATGAAGATGAAAAATAGTACATGGAATGATAGAAATAATCTGTCCTGGCTAATAGCAATAATAGTGATAATTCTAACTATAATAACTCGTGCGTTGAAGTTTGTATTATTCAAGGCCATCAAGAAAAGAGTAAAGATATGTAACAAATAATTGCAAATAAAAAAGAAAAGTAAACTATGTATATAAACTTGTAATTAAATAAAACGAGGGAGATTATCTTAGAGAGAAAACCTGATAGAAAATGATGGAATAAATAATAGAAAATATTTAAGATTAAGGGAGTACATAGAGAATTAGTTTTGACAAAATCTTAGGAATTAATAAAATTACAAAGATATAAGTAAAATTTTTAAATGAGACATGTTGACATAGAAGAGAGAGAAATATAAAATCTATTTAATTGGTTGAATCTTAAATGGTAAAAAAGAATGCAAATCAAATTGAATCAGAGCAGGGGAAAGAGTAAAAAAAAAGGGAATAATCATTATTACAAAGGTAAATAATTTAAAATGCTTTCAAAATAGGAAAGTCCACGTGGCGAGCTAAGAGAGTGTCCATGTAGACGGTGACATGGCCACTTTCTCTCAGCTTCGACTTTCATATATATATATATATATATTTGGGGGTTGTTGAGTGTAACCTCATTAGCTAATTAAAATCATTTATGACGCACCAATTGATTCTCTTCTTGTAAACATATAGCGATTTTTATGTTTTTGGTTGCTTCAAAGAATACGCATATACATGTAAAGCATATACCAGATCCTTTTTTTTTTTTTTTTATCCTCTTTTAAAATACGGAGAAAAACTGCTTCACTTTCCACTAGCACCGAGCCTAACAGTTGAAAAGGAAAAGGAAGATTTCCATAATACAAGGAAACTGCGTAAATCAGACTAAAACAGCAACGTTGCCAAAGTACTACTGTTTCCAGCAAGCAAATTCATGATCCGACATCATAAACGGAACCTGAGCCCACAAATCAAAGCTAAAAGCAGGTTGTTGTGCACCATGTTGGTTTTTGTTATATCACTGGTTTCGCGCTTGAGCTCTAAGAGAGAAACCTCCACCTGTGTGGAGTGCAATACTACGTAAAATCCTTGAGTGGGGAGGGCATATACCTATATTCAATCTATACAAGCCAAATACCAGTTCATGTCACGTAAATTATCTGTCAATTCCATATGCGAGACTTAATACTTTCAGGTTCATATGGCGAAAGCCCTTGAACATATACCTGCGATATGATGTAATCTGC
>JAVXUO010000808.1:0-88758 GCA_033065855.1 Escallonia rubra
CGACCCGCCCCGCCCCGGTATACTTACCCTAATATATCATTTGATCTTAGCCATCCATCTTGTACTATATATATGTTATTTTCCTCCCAAACCCTAGATCCTAACCTTTTCAGTTCTCTCTGGCTCTCTCACTCTCACTGGCTCTCTCACTCTCACTCAGCCACCGACTCAGCCCACTCTCCACCGCACGGCGACGAGCTTGCGACGGCTCCACCGAAGGCTACGCCTGCGCTGCTGCCTTCTTCTCTGTCGATGGCTACGCCGGCGCCGTCGAGCTTGCGACGGCTCCATCGAAGGCTACGTCGGTGCCGCTGCATTCTTTTCTGCCGAAGGCTACGCCGGCGCCGCTGCCGTCGAGCTTGCGACTGCTCCACCGAAGGCTACGCCGTCGCCGCTGCCTTCTTCTCTGCCGAAGGCTACGCTGACGCCGCTGCCTTCTTCTCTGCCGAAGGCTCGTGTTTCAGGGGTGAGGGGTACATGTTTTTCGATTCAGCGAGAGCGGGGCGGGGTGGGGCGGGTGCGGGTTTTCTACATTCTCATAGGATCGGTTATGGTATTTCACATGAATAACCCAGTGGCGGGGCGGGGCGAAGTTTGACGAGCGGGGTGGGTTCGGATTTTAGAAGATCCAATCCGACCCGCCCCATTGCCATCCCTACTCTCTCCCCTCCCTCTCCCTCTCCCTCTCCCTCTCTGTTCATTTCTTATTTTTAGTATAAATACTTGCAAAAGTTTTCCCACAAAATATAATGCTTAATGCCCGACAAATTCATTCTTAAAGGGTCAACAAGTAATGACAAACCTTTTCATCGTTGAAAGTAGATTTCAACAGCAAAATCGAGTTGTCGACAACAATGTGTGATAAATAAAGAATCGCTGATGAACTTCAGTTTGTCAACATATGCAACTGTTCTTAACGAACTTGAACATGTAACGACAAATTTATGAGAACTATACCGACGAAAAAATTCATCAGTAAATGTTCAACATATGTTGACGAAGCTCAATACCGCTAGCAATTAACGTCTTTAACAATGAAATAAACCAATTATTCGCCAAAAAAATACCTTTCTTGATAGTGCACACTACAAGAAAACAGACTTTTAGCGACGGGTAAATCCGTCGCTAAAAGCCCAAAATCCGTCGCTAAAGGAATTAGCGACGGATTCACCGTCGCTAAAAATCCCTCGTATAAAAGCCCGTCACTAATAGTTTAGCGACGGAATTTTTAAATCCGTCGCTAAATATGTGATTTTTACCGACGGATTTATTTTTCATTAGCGACGGAATGTCCGTCGCTAATTATATTTTTAAAATTTTAATTTATTTTCTTTTCGTCCAATTAGCGACGGATTAAATATTTAACGACGGAATATTCCGTCGCTAAATAAGCTATTTAGCGACAGAATATTCCGTCGCTAAATATTTAATTGAAAGGAATATTTTAGCGACGGAATAAATCCGTCGCCAAAAGTCAATATTTTTTTAAATTTTTTTTTTTTTTTCAATTACCTAAACCTGTACAGAAATACAATTCTCAACAACAACGCGCAATAAGCGAAATACAGAAAAAATATATATAATCAATTATAAAAAATATTTATTATAAAAGAAACTAAAACATGTACAAGCCGGGAACCGGAGATAGCCGGTTAGGAGAGGGGAGAAGAGTACAACCCGGGCGCGGGGGGGGGGGGGGCTAGGAACGGGCACGGGAAGGGGCTCATCAGGGGTTCCCGAGTCCCAGATCTGGATCCTGCTCATCCGGGGCCGGGGCGGCTGGTCCAGCAGTGCCCTACTCCCTTATCATCCGGCACACCACTGTAGCAATGCGCTCGATATCCTCCTCGCGCAACTGAGGCCGAGGAGCCGGTGTCTGTGGAGGGGCAGCAGGGGGTGAGGACGCTCCTATCACGGCACGAGGAGTCGTGCTAGGCAGGCCGCGTATGCGGCCTTTCGGCCGATTCACGACCTCCGGCGTATCCAGCCATCGCTTCAACCCCCCAGTACTCGCAGCCGTACTAGTGGACGCTGATGGCTGTCCGGACTGCTGCTCGGACCCCCTTAGCTGTTCATACGAGGCCTGCAAAAATAGTGGTTTAACGATATGTTATGGCATTAATTAACGAAACAGACATCGAGGATAGAAAGAAACAGATTAACTTAAATAAATTGACTCACATCGATCCGCCGGGCAATATCTGAAATATAGTCGCCCGCCTGGTGCGTCTCGTCCTTGTCCTTCTTCCGCACGTGCGTCTGAGTATAGGTCAGAGCTATGACCTCATCCTCCTCTAGATCCGGGTGCTCGACCGCGTTCATATGTCGGACGATGTCGTGTGGCACCGACCCCCCCGTGTGCGTCGGATCTCTGTTCTGTCTGTTCTGAGCCCCGCTCTTACTCTTGGCGTCCCAACCTGGATCCGCAGCCCACCGATCTATCATCTCCCCCCATACACGGTGAGATATCCAATGTGGGGGATATTTCGTCATGTCCGTCATCGGGGCACCCGCGGGCAGCGCCCTCTTCGCCCGGTCCCGTGCATCGTGGAGCCATCGGCGGTAATTCTTGCCGATGTAATTAAAGAAAGCCTGCTGCCCCAGTCCCTGCTGCTCAGGCGTATCAAACGTGAACCCCTCCTGTAATGCATTCAATAACACAAATTAACAACATAAAACAAACTGTAATTTAACATTTACTAACGCTGAAAAAAATACTTCACCGTACCAGCCACTCCTCCCATAGGGCCTCCCTCGCAGCGGCATCCCATTCCTTCCAGTACAGGCGTGGCTCGAAGAATCGGCCCTTCACAAGAACGCCGATCTTCGTCCTCGCCATATTCTCCAGGATCCTGCCAAATAAGTAATTAAATTAATTAATACAGTTCAAATATAAATTAACACCCAAAATTTTTAGGCATAAGGCATGAGGTGATATTTTTAGTACTTACAGGCCCTCCTGCGTGAGCGTAACGCTCTGTTTACGCTGGGGGTCGATGCGTACCCCGCGTGTCGGACCACGGCCTCGTCGAGATCCTACAAAACACAGACATTAATACAGTTCAAATATAAGGCTAGCGAAAATGTAGGAAACACCGTTATCAACTATACCTGAGGTAGAACCCACGGAAGATGGAGACGGCTGGGGCGACGGCGATGGCTGGGGCGACGGTGACGGCGACAGCTGGGGCTGGGCCCCCGATGGCTGTCCGCGATCACTCTGTGCCTCGTCATCAGTAGGCAATGACGAGGTGGGACTAATCGGGGAGGAAGCAGCTCGGCGTCCAGCCCGGCCACGAATAGCCCGTATCCTATCCATATCTGACTTCATATAGATTATATACAAAGACATTAACACGTGAAAAACAATAATTTAGGCATAAATCATCATCGGCACTATATATATATATATATGAACGAATGTGCAAAAACACATCAATAAACACCAAGTTCTAAAATGTTACTACATTTTTCCCGTGATGTTACAACATTACAAGTCAATCATTTTCAGTTTGCGAATCATCTTCATCACTATCCTCGTCGCCCTCTTCTTCGTGGGACTCGTCGTCCTCTTCATCTTCTAATTCATCCTCTTCATCAGTAGACTCGGTCACATCATCTCCAACACTTTCAACATCTTCCGCGTCATCATCTACGACTTCTTCTCCCACAAGAAGTGTTGTTGGAAGAGGAAGATCGTCCTCCTCGTTGTTGACCTCAACAGGGAACAAGACACGTGGTTGGTCGGCTTGAAAGGAGTCTAGCTCACTGTCATATGTCACGGGCAATTTCTTGGACTTGATAGTTGTATACCAATGAGATTTGGGATTGGCGACGTCCTCCGCGTAAAAGACTTGTACAGCTTGACTAGCAAACACAAAGGGCTCGTCTGATGCAAGTCTTGACTTGACATTGACATCTACAATCCCTTGAGAGCTAACACGGATTCCTCTGCTGCATGTGACATCGAACCACGTACACTTGAACATTACCAGGCGGTTTTGGGAACCCAGATATGTTAGCTCAACAATCTCATCTAACTCTCCGTAAAAATCCATGCAATTCTCGGCATAACAGTCGCCGTTGACCAAGACTCCACTGTTTTGGGTTTGTTTTGTTCGGTCATCATCTTTTACGTTAAACCTAAACCCGTTGATGATATAACCTCCGTAACAGGATGTTTGTTTGTTAGGGCCTTCGGCTAGTAATTTCAAGCAGGAGGCCACTGGTCTATCCATTGACTGAACCTATTGTAGATGACGGTAAACATTAAGGATAAATCAGTATACTAATTGGCCACAGAACTGTATATAACACATAATATAATTTCGTTAAATAATCTTACACGGATTTTGAACCACTGTACAAATTGTGACTTCCGGTGAGATTCAAGTCCAGCGGGATCAGTGATTAAAGATTCCGCATCGAACTCACTGCAAACCAATATGCATCTAACTCGCTTAACACACTTTCAATTATGTACAGCAATGTAAGTGAATTAAGACTTTAACTTACTCAACGAATGCCGAAACTTCATCGCAATTTAGAAGGGCATATATTGTTGCAGCACTGTACTCTTCATCTGTTAGCCATCGAGTATACGTTCGGCCGAACGGACTACCTGACTGCTTGAATATTGACAATTGCCCTTCCAAATTTGTGCTTGCTCCGGGATCATTTCGGCCTAGTTGATTTAACCTTGTACCAACATCCGAACCGAAATATTGACTACAAAAGTTTACAAGTTCTTCCATTACGTAAGCCTCCGCAATTGAGCCCTCAACCCGAGCCTTATTACGGACTTTTTTCTTTAAATGGAACATGAACCTAGAAGTTTAGGGAATCGAGTTAGGTGGAATATCAATGATAACAGATGTCGCATTAAGTGTAAACGAACAACTGTAACAATTTAAGGATTACCTCTCGAAGGGATACATCCACCGATATTGCACGGGTCCACCCATTTTAGCTTCATATGCCAAGTGAACAGGCAGATGCTCCATTGAATCAAAGAACGAAGGTGGGAAGATTTTCTCCAGCTTGCAAATCGTCACCACAATGTTCTTCTCAAGCACTTCCATGTTACTCACCCGGATCGTAGAAGAGCATATATCTCGAAAGAAATGAGATAATTCAGTCAAAGTCTCGCAAACAACCCGTGGCAACAGTCCCCGGAAGGCAATAGGAATGAATCTCTCCATGAATACGTGGCAGTCGTGACTCTTCATCCCTTGGAACTTGCATTCCGAAACATTGCAACAACGAGATATGTTGGACGCAAACCCATCCGGAAGCTTCAAATTCTTAACCCACTGACAGACCTTCTCCACTTGTTTCTTGTCTAGACAGTAAGGTGCTTTCGGAAGTATGGTCCTCCCACTGACTGTCCGAGGATGCAATTCACGGCGTACACCCAACTGTTGTAGATCCCTTCTCGCTTTAAGGTGATCTTTCGATTTGCCCTTGAAATTCATCACTGTGTTGAACACATTATCAAAAACGTTCTTCTCAATATGCATCACATCCATGTTGTTTCGGATAACGAGCGTCCTCCAGTAGGCTAACTCCCAGAAGATACAAAATTTTCTCCAGTTGTGCTCTTTCCCGAACCCTGCAATCTTCTGATCCGGCACACCCTTACCGTGTGGTATGTCAGTATCAAGTGCCTCCAGGTGTGAGAGTACTTCTTCACCAGATGGGTAGTCCAGCGTGACAACCTCACGCTCGATTGTCCCGTCAAATTTATCCTTCTGCCTACGAAACTGATGGCCCGGTGGCAAAAGCTTACGGTGACATCCGAACCACGAGGCCTTTCCGCCGTGCTTTAACGTATGACCGGGGTTCACGCCCATACAAGCAGGGCATGCTAGCTTCCCATGTGTGCTCCAGCCACACGTCATTCCCAATGCGGGGAAATCATGTATAGTCCACATCAAAGCAGCCCTCATCTGAAAATTTTGTTTAAGGGATGCATCATATGTTTCGACTCCATGATTCCATAATTGTTTTAACTCATCAATCAACGGCCTTAAATACACATCTATGTCCTTACCGGGACTCTTCGGCCCCGGAATAAGCAACGACAAGAACATATACGGCTTCTTCATGCACATGCCTGGTGGAAGGTTGTAAGGGACAATAATAACAGGCCAACAGGAGTAAGGCGTGGTAGACTGACCGAAAGGGTTGAACCCATCGGTTGCCAGACCAAGTCTAACATTCCGAACTTCCTGAGCAAAAACTGGATGCCTGCGGTCAAACTCCTTCCACGCCTCTCCATCAGCTGGGTGTGTCAGCACATCGGCATCGTTGCTGCGAGTCTCACGGTGAGCCCTCATATGTTCAGCCGTACTGGAGGAGTAGTACATTCTCTGAAGCCGTGGTGTGACCGGGAAATATCGCAATATCTTCCATGCAATGTTTTTCTTCTTCCCTTTGTCCGGTTTGTACCTCGAATGATCACACACTGGACATAATGACAAATCCTTATTCTCTTTCCAGAATAATACACAATCGTTATTGCACGCATCTATCCGGTCGTAGCTCAACCCAAGTTTCCTCATCATCTTCTTCGCGTCATAGTACGACGGCGGTAGCTTTTCACTTTCGGGCAGTATTTCTTTGATGAAGGTAACAAACTCGTTAAAACCTTTCTCGCTCAGCCCGTGGTCTGATTTCAACTGTAATAACCTACTAACCGCAGACAGCCGTGTGTGTTTCGGAGCTCCATCCCACAGCGGCTCTTCCGCAGCTCTCAACAACTCATAAAACTGATGAGCCCCCTCGTTCGGCGGTTGTGGCCTGTCGTTACCCCAGTCAACATTAGCATGCCCAACATCCATAATCATATCTCGAAAATCATATCGTGCCTCCTCCCTAACTTCAGTTTGACTAGCCAGGTTGGACGACAATACTATCGTTTCCCCGTGCTGCGTCCACCTTGTGTATCCACCCATAAAACCGTACCGACGAAGATGCCATTTTACTTCAATTCTTTTTCTCCAGTGCAACAACTCACATCTACCGCACGGGCACCTTATCTTATCAAGGTCAACATGTGCAGGATGCGCATAAGCGAAGTCGAGAAATTCGTCAACGCGACACTCAAAATCTTCAGCATTCTTCCTTTTCATCCAACTTCGATCGACTGACATGACGACTGAATTATCGTACTGTATACCACCTTCAATAATGACCAGTGATTAAGCATTGCCGATGTAAATATCAATGCATGAATGTTACAACACGTCTACATATTTCCCCTCCACTCTTGAACAGGTAGTGGTCCTATCCCATTCAGAAAAGCACATGTTTATAAAACAGTGAATAACTCATGCTTAGTCCGATGTCTGTGGAAAATTCGGCAGCACCTCCCCGCATTTCTCCAAGTACACCACATCGATTAGGTGTTCTAACATTCATCTAACCTTGCTCAGGAAGGTTTGACGGATGTTAGAACACCAGATCTGTATGCACCCGGAGAAACACACGAGAACGTGTACCAAATATCCACGACATAGAACATAAAGCATGAGTCAAAATACTGTTTTATAAACAATTAGCTTTTCCAAACTGTCCAAACTGGACATCCAAAGGCTCATTACAAGGCATTACTTTGTAATGAGTACCTTTGAACGGGAACTAAGGGTTTTTATGCATGCATGTGTTCAGAAATTGATAAGATATGCAAGAATCTTTCCGAAATATCAAAACTGCAGAATGATCGTTGCATATGTTATCAATTCCACATTAAATAGAACTCGTTGGCAACGAGTTGAACCATCTCGTTGCCAATGGACTTCTCAAAACAACAATTAATATAAAGAAGGCAGGGTTTGTAAAGAACGAGTAATTGAACCATCTCTGGGCAACATGGAGTAATTATGGGATGTACAAGGGCTAATTAGGGCTAATTAGGCTTAATTGGGTTTTGTTAGGGCTAATTAATGTTAATGAGGGCTAGTTTTGGATAATTATAGCTAATTAGGGTTGATTATGACTAATTAGGGTTTAATTGTGCCGAGTAGTGATGATTAGTCCTAATTAGGGCTAATTAGGCTTAATTGGGTTATGTTAGGGCTAATTAATGTTAATGAGGGATAGTTTCGGATGATTATAGCTGACTAGGGTTGATTAGGACTAATTAGAGTTATGTAGTCCTAATTAGGGTTTAATTGTGCCGAGTAGTGATGATTAGTCCTAATTAGGGCTAATTAGGCTTAATTGGGTTATGTTAGGGCTAATTAATGTTAATGAGGGATAGTTTCGGATGATTATAGCTGACTAGGGTTGATACTAATTAGAGTTATGTAGTCCTAATTAGGGTTTAATTGTGCCGAGTAGTGATGATTAGTCCTAATTAGGGCTAATTAGGCTTAATTGGGTTATGTTAGGGCTAATTAATGTTAATGAGGGCTAGTTTCGGATAATTATAGCTAATTAGGGTTGATTATGACTAATTAGGGTTTAATTGTGCCGAGTAGTGATGATTAGTCCTAATTAGGGCTAATTAGGCTTAATTGGGTTATGTTAGAGCTAATTAATGTTAGTGAGGGCTAGTTTCGAATAATTATAGCTAATTAGGGTTGATTAGGACTAATTAGGGTTATTTAGTCCTAATTAGGGTTTTGATGGTGCCGAGTAGTGTTGATTAGTCCTAACTAGCGCTAATTAGGCGTAATTGGGTTATGTTAGTGCAAATTATGACTAATTAGGCTAACTACAATCAATATGCGCATAATTGGGTTCATTTGGGCTAATTTGAGGTAATTACAGCTAATTTGAATTTTATCAGGTTCTTAGGGTTAATTAAAACTAATTAGGCTCGTTAGAGCTAATTAGGGTTAATTGATTTACTAACATATTGTTAATCAGGACTAATTAGGGCTAATTATAGCCAGCGCTGGAGCCACGATTAGATTCCAGGGGGTGCATGCTAAAAATGTCGCATTAACCTAACTAACCTAAATTTAATGCACATTCAACAACCTCAATTCCGACACCTCATATAGGGTGTCGATATGGTGTCCGATACGTTTCTGACACCTCCGGACACGTGTCAGACACATACCGACACGTGTCTGACACATACCGACACGTGTCCGACGCCTTTGGACACGTGTCCGACGCCTCCGGACACGTGTCCGATGCCCAGCGACACGCACCTCCGGACACATCGGCATACGTTAATTTGTTTTCTAAATGTCGGACACCGTCGATCAGACGTGGTGTCCGTGTCTGCGCTAACTAACAGGTATCTCAATCCAATTGGGTCCCATCCTCCGTCAACAATCTCAATTCTCAATTCTCAAATGCTCAATGCAATAAAAATTAACAAAAATCACACATTCAATCCAATTGGGTCCCATCCTCCGTCAATAATCTCAATATCTCAAATGCTCAATGCACAATTAACAATCTAAAATCATCAATTAACAACCTAAAATCATCAATTCATAATCGCAATTACTTCAAATGCACAGCTAATAACCTAAAATCATCGATCAATAATCACAATTATAAAACGCACAATTAACAACCTAAAATTATCAAACAAATGAGCAATGTTCAAATTTTTTAAAAACTGTTCAAAATTCACATATCCGATGCGCTTGAATTATTTCAATTTAGGGTTCGATTGTATTAGGGCATTCAATTTAGGGTTCAATTAGTTTCATTTAGGGTTCGGTTCGATTAGGGCATTCAATTTAGGGTTCAATTACTTCAATTTAGGTACAATTAGGGGGTTCTATTGATTCAATTTAGGGTTCGGTTGATTTGAGGCATTAAATTTAGGATTCAATTAGTTCAATTTAGGGTTCAATTAGGGGGTTCTATTGATTCAATTTAGGGTTCGGTTGATTTGAGGCATTCAATTTAGGGTTCAATTAGTTCAATTTAGGGTTCGGTTGGATTAGGGGGTTCAATTAGGGTTCGGTTAGATTGGGGCAATCAATTTAGGGTTCAATTATGACTAATTAGGGTTCGGTTTAGGGTTTAGGGTTTAGGGTTTAGGGTTAAGACCACATTTTCTTTAACATCTACCAATTTATCATGGGAAAATTCGTAACTTCTAACTCTTGAACACCTTCTAAGGGGCCATGAAGCTAATTTATGTGTTGGTGTTATCGTATTCCCCAAGCCTTTTTTTAAAACCAAAAGGTGAATCCTCCTCCAAGAGTCGATCAACCCCGCCAAGCCAAGCATACGAGTTACGCGAATCTACAAACCATAATAGAATCTACAAGCCAAGCATACGAGTTACGAGAATCTACAAACCCTTCTCATTATATACTGCATTTACCGGGTAACATAATATCAAACCATATGATTACCAAAAAAAAATCAAACCATACGAGTTACGAGAATCTACAAACAGTAAAGAGATGATTCTGAATATCTCAAAGCCGATCATGAATATCTAAACTTACAGAAACTTGGGCTGATTTGAAGATGGGCGGCGCAGCAGTGGTGGTGGCGCAGTGATGGTGGCGCAGTGGTGGTGGCGTCGCAGCAGTGGTGGTGGCGCAGTGGTGGTGGTGGCGTCGCAGCAGTGGTGGTGGCGTCGCAGCAGTGGTGGTGGCGCAGTGGTGGTGGCGTCGCAGCAGCGGTCCTTCGGTTTTGAAGATGGGCGGCAGTGGCGGCGTCGGAGGCGGTGGCAGGATATATTCCGTCGGGGGCTAGGTTGCCGGGGATGGCGACGGAGGATAAATCGCCGGTGAGAGAGAGAGAGGGGGCAACGGGATAAAGAAAAGAAGAAGGGGATCTGATCTATTTAAGGCTTTTACCGACGGAATAATTCCGTCGGTAAACGTCCGTCGGCAAAACCCTACTTTCACCGACGGGTAGTTTTACCGACGGAATTATTCCGTTGTTAAATAGTTTTACCGACGGAACACACCCGTCGGTAAAAGTTCGTTGGCAAAACCCGACTTTCACCGACGGTTATTTTTACGGACGGAATTATTCCGTCGGTAAATAGTTTTACCGACGGACGTTACCCGACGGGTGTATTCCGTCGCTGAAAAGACTTTTAGAGACGGAATTTGGTCCGTCGCTAAAAGTCCGTCGCTAATTCCCTCTTTTCTTGTAGTGGCATTCTTGACGAAGTTAGCGACATATTTATTTGTTAATGTATTCTTTTTGTTGTTGAATCTACCACTTTCTTGACAAACATAACATGTTGGTCGTTGAATGTAATTTTTCTTGTATGAAAATCAATTGGATATGAGGGACTAGGCTTATATGTTCACATCTTTATTGTATTTTTTTGGATGTAGGATTGCATCAACACGCCCCTCTCGTGCATTTATAGACTTCTTTTGAGTTGGACCAGCATGTGGATGAACGAAACTGATTGACACTAGATTTTGATTTTAATTGGCCTGGATCAACGCGCTCTGATACAATTTAAAAACATTCAACTCCAAATTACTTAGTTAGAGCGAAGAGGTCAACAAAACTTAGATGTTGAACTGTTAACTGTAATTTTTATTTAATATTTTGATGTTAAACTGTTGACTGTAATTTTAGTTAAGATTGCATCTCAACAACTACGTCCATAAAAGATCAACATACGTAGTAGAAAATCACAAATTAATCGAGAGGAACAGGAGAAACCACAATATTGAATTCGTACTTTTGACAGAAGATGAAGACATGGAATGATCATCCCTCAATCCAAAGCTTCTCTACAAGAGACTTGCTGTCCAAGCCCTTGCTAAAAAAGTTTTGGTCGAATTCTTGCTTTGTGAAGGTTCGATAGAGAGCTGGCTTCTCAGGTGACAACAACTCTGGAATCGGTCCGTAGAGTTTGGATCCATCCCCAATGCCAAAGTTGAAAAATTCGACAATGGAGATCCTTGGTTCTTTATTTGCGTTGGCTAAGACGCGATGCTGCACGCTATTGTATTCACCATTGGAGACTATCTGCAATCACAATTCTTGAACTAATTGGGATAAAAAAAAGCATAAGATATCAATAGGCTCTTCACTTTTCCCTTCCAAAAAAGTATGCCCCACATGACTGGATTAGGAAAAAGTGGCATGACTATGACCCAAGCCTAAACCAAAAATGTTAGCAAAAGAATAAATGGGGGTTAGATCAAAAAAAGAAAAAACTTTCTTATGTAATATACGTGGCGTTTGAAATAGTTTTTGGTTCCAGCTTTCTGTTAATTTTTAAAATAGAAAAAAAAAAATCAACTTTCACGGACACTTTTAGTTTTTTTTTTCTTCCTTTAGTTTTGTAAACCAGTTTTCAATATATATGGGGTTGTTTATAAAAACATTAAATTGGAGATTTCAGTTTTCAATTTTGATTCTTCTTTTCACATTCACCTTTCAACTGTTATCGGAGCCATTTTAACCCATTTCTTTCTTTCTTTTATCGTAGTAACCAATACTTATCACCCGCCAAACACCAAACCTACCAACATCGCCAACCACTATAAGGAGCTGCTGCTTACTGAGGCTTCAATTTCCGCTTCGCACCTCGTTTGTTGCCTCTTACAATTCCCTACTAAATCTGCCTACTGGGTGCATGGCGTACCTTTTTGTAGTCTTCACCCACGTAAAGCATTGCGTGAATTCAAGATTGCTGTGACTAGGGTGTTGTCTTTATGCTAGTGATGGTATATTTGTGTGTTTTCGACTATTTACTGTATCGTTGTATATATCGATCTGTGGGATTTTATAGCAAAGGCCATGATGTGGTATGATGTTGGTTTTGAACCAGCGGTGAATCGGTTCGTAGTGGTATCACGGGGAGGGCAAATTGATTCTGGTGGTTTCGTAAGTTAGATGATAGTGGTGATAGTGGTAGGGACTGATCCCTTGAAGAAGAAAGTAAGTATGGAAGGGTCGAAGGAAGAAAAGTAATAAAAGATTTGATTTTCATTTTTACAAAAATAAAGATTAAATACCACAACAGTTTCAAACAAAAAGTGAAAAAAAAAATATGATTGTTAAGGGTTCATTCTTTTTAAATTCTTCGACCAAAACATGCATAGATCATTGGTTTTAATAAAATAGGTTAGAGTCAGAACTACATAAATTAAGGAATTTAGATAAAACAGTACCTGAAGAAAGTCTCCAATATTAACAATCAAGGATCCCTTAATCGGCTTCACATCAACCCACTCCTCCCCATGCTTCACCTGCAACCCGCCCACCTCATTCTGCACCAATACCGTCAATACCCCCGGATCCGTGTGATGCGAAAGCCCCATAGTCAAATCTGGCTGGGGGCAGTACGGGTAATAAACCCCCACCCATAACCTAGTCTCCAAATACCCCAACTCCTTAGGCCTCCCTCCATGCAAACCTAACCCGTCCGCCAACAGCTCGGCCGCCCTCCCCGCCACCGCCGCCACGTGCCCGTCCCACGCCACGACCTCCTTCCGAAACGCTGCCGGTATCTCGTCCACCGGCGAGACCTCCGGGGCCCTCCACACCTGAACATAGTCGTGCCAGCTGGCCGCCTTGGACCGGTACAAATCATTGTTTGACGTGTAGGCCACGCCGCTTAGCTCCCCACGCACGTAATGTTTTGCCCTACTTTCCAAAGGCTCAGCGTGGAATGACTTGAACGCCGAAATAGTGTCGTTAATCTCGGTCAACGGCACGCCGTGGTTTATCAGCTGGAAGAAACCCCATTCTTTGGCTGCTTCCTTGACTTGTTGAACGATCTGTGGGCGACCGTGAACAGCGTCGTTTATGCCAGAGAGATCGATCACCGGAATCCCGTCATAAGATGACGGAGATTTGGAAGCCGGCAGGTTTTCCGGTGGGTGTATGAAGATACGGGGGATGGTGGTGATGCCGGAGTCTGAGAGGCCTTTTACCCCAATTCTGGCCTCGTCAAATTCCTTCACGTCTTTCAACCGGTCGTAATCGGTTGTCATGCCGACGGCGGTCATTTTTCTGGCTGGTGGTCCTTCTCACCCTTTGGTTATGTTTATGCATAGAAGACTGGAGAGGAGATTGGCTTTATTTCAAACTGATCACTCTATATTCACCTAACACCATGCTGGTGGATTAGTTTATGTGATTAGTTTACTTGTTGATGGTGGATTGTTGACTGCAATCAGTGGACGATGGGATGTTGACTGCAATCTGTGGCTAGCCTCTACTACTTTATGAAAATTTTGTCGTTTTTCCGAAGGTTTTTGAAATACAAGTTTCTGGGTGTCTTCTTCCTCTTGCTTAAAGTTAGATAGAAGTTTAGAAAAAAAAAATGCAGTTCATAGAAAGTGTAGCTCCACGTGGTAGTCAGTGTTTGTGGGCTGCGGTAAAGTTAGATAGATTAGATCTGTTTTTCCACAAAAGCAAGTTAGATAGTAGCTGTTTTAGAAGTATTAATAGTAGTGATATTTGTTCCCATGGTTATTTCATCAAATATGCTTATCTTATATTTTAATCAGGTAAAGTTACTCCTGAATTTTAACATATCAATTAGTCCTAATGTTGGAATATCAGTAGCAAAGCACTTATTCGTTCAGATAATACAAATTTGACAAAATATTTTAAACTAAATATAGTAAAAAATGTGGGCACAAGAAACTTATGCATGGCAAAATACAAGAACAAATGTTACAATTTCATCTAGAACAAGAACAAAATAGACTAAAAGCATACGGATGAAAAAACACTAAAATCAATTTGTTATTACATGAAAATTTATATCGGGTTTGTCTAGGTTTTTTCTTTTTAATAATAACTTGTATAAGCCAATAGGTTTTTAACAACTAAAACCATGTGTTGGCCTGTGGGTCTAGATTATTTATTTTAATAATTCCAGGAATACTATTCTATAATTAATCTAATTGTGTTATTAAGTATGATTTTAGGACAAATCAGAGCGTGGACATATCTTTCGAAAACGATTTTTGGACTTAAACTAGATTCATTCCTATTCTTTGTAAAAACTTAAGCTAAGCTTTTTTAAAGATCTAACATAAAATATAAAAGAGCCAAAACCACGAAGCATCGTGTCTATCATTTGAATGAAATCATTTTCATTCGATTGAATCCTTCGGACTTTGTTTGGTTTGAGAAATGGTCTTTCATTCTAATGGAACCTTTTTCATTCGATCATTTTCATCAGAAAACCATCTTTGAAAACACAATGCTTTTCATTTGAAAGGATATGTTTGTATTTGGATGTTTTCATCAGAAATTCAGTTTTGCTTGAAAGAGATTTTCATTCGAAAGTTTCTAAATTCCTTCGACTGATTCCAATAGTTAAAATCATTTTCATTCAAAAGTTTGAGCTTCATTCAAAAGATTTTGTGTTCATTCGAAGCATATGGTCTTTTATTCGATTGAATCCTTCCATGGCTCAAAGTCACTCTCACTCTTCAATTTAATCCGAATGAATCCGGTTTTTGTTCGACCGGATTCTTCAGAGGTAACCTTCACCTTTCTTGAATAAAATTCATCTGAACTTTTTTAAATATTCATTCGAGTTATTTCTTTTAAAATATTCTCTGTCTCATCCCCTTAAATGCTCTTCAATGCGATATATTCTTTCAAGTATAAAAGAGACTCTTAGAGAGTTTATCAATAAATTTTCTGATCTCTAAAAATCTTTCTCTAAAAGCTCTCTCAACATATATATACATCTCTACACAATCCTTTGAGTTAGTTTTTTGTTTGAGATCTTGAAAAGAAAGCCTTTTGGTTAAGTTCTTAAAGATTCAGATCTTCCCACCTAAGAAAGCTTAGCTCATTTGTTTTCATTGTAATATCTACGTACTCTTTGAGGAGTGTGAATTCTATTTCACAATATCTAGTTGTTTAGTGGAAGGCTCGAGTAGGTCTCCCTTGTGTGGAGTGCTCGGGGGCTGTACGTAGGTAGGTAGAGCCAAACCAGTATAAATCTTTGTGTCGATCTGTGATTGCTATTATCTCCTTTACTAATTTTAAATTTTTTGCTTAAAGCTGTAAACACCTATTAACCCCCCCCCCCCCCCCCCCGATTATATTTAGGGACCTACAAGTCGTATCAGAGCCACGTGCTCTGTTATTTCTTTTGTGACCTAGCCATCAAGAGCTAAAGATCAAACTATAGAAGAATGTTAAGCAACTAATCGTCCACCTCTGCTGGAGAATCATAATTATAGCTACCGGAAGAATCGAATGAGATGCTTCTTGAAGCAGGAAACCTATGTGTGGTATGTCGTAGAAAGTGGCTTGATCATTCCTATGAAGGATGGTCGAGAAGGAAACAAGATTCCTAAAGGAATTTTTGAAATGAATACTCAAGGGGCACATCTCTTCTCTATTGACGATAGAGCAAAAAACACCATCAGCTGTGGTCTCGACATAAACGAGTATAATTGAGTCTCAGCGTATGAAATAGCACAAGAGATGTGGAGGCTGCTGAAAGTTACTCATGAAGGTACTAATCATGTAAAGGATAGTAAGATCAACATGATGTTTCAAACAGTACGAGGTCTTCAAGATGAAGGAAAATGAGTCCATTAATGAGAAGTATTCTAGATTCACTCTCGTTATAAATGGACTGAAGCTATTGGG
Source organism: Escallonia rubra (assembly GCA_033065855.1). Taxonomy (NCBI): domain Eukaryota; kingdom Viridiplantae; phylum Streptophyta; class Magnoliopsida; order Escalloniales; family Escalloniaceae; genus Escallonia; species Escallonia rubra. The sequence goes on from JAVXUO010000808.1 coordinate 16,540, forward strand.
AAAAGTGTACCCTAAAAATGAGATGGTTGGAAAAGTTCTCAGATCTCTTTCCAAGAGATGGGAAGCTAAAGTTACAACCATTCAAGAAGCTAAAGATTTGAATGTGTTTAAGTTGAAAGAGTTGGTGGGATCTCTGATGACTCATGAAATTACAATGAAGATTCATGATGAGGAAGAGACCACATCGAAGAAGAAGAATCTAGCTCTCAAAGCTAAAGCTTCCCCACGAACTTGAAGGGAGCAGCGATGATTCTGACAATGACTTCGCTTTCATCACTCGAAAGTTCAAGAAATTCCTAGCAAACCGAAGAGATGGAAAGATGAAAAGGAGTCAGTCAACTCAGTCACAACAAAAAAAAAATACAGTGACAGGAGTTTAAGTGAAAATGTTGATACTTGTTATGAATGCGGCAAAACTAGGCACATAAAAAAATATTGCCAGTAACTCAAGAATAAGTCGACAAGTAGCAGTAGCAGAGACACTAAAGAAAAGAAGTTCAAATCCAGAAAAACTCTGCTAACTTGGGATGACTTCGACAAAATTGATAAAGAGATGAGCGAAAATGATGATGTAGCTCAGCTGTGCTTTTATGGCCAAGGATGGTCACTCAGATGAGGTAATCCCTTCTGCCAATCTTGATTATTATAAACTTGAATTCTCCTTCCTTAAATTAAGTGAAAACCATGAGAAATTAAAACTTAAGAATGCTGCTCTTAAAAAGAAGGCACTTTCTTTGATCAATATTGTTGAAGAGTTGGCTAGTGAGAAATAATAACTAGATGAAAAGGTTGAGTTTTATATCAACGAAAATACCTCTTTAAAAATTGATCTGATTTGTCTTTAGAAATTCCATCTATCAACTGTGTAAAAACCTTGTAAAAAGTGAGCTTTTAAAATCTCAATTGGAATAATTTTCTATTCAAAAGGGGAAATTAGAAAAGAAGATTGAAGATACGAACTTTACTCTTTCAAAGTTTACACAAGGAAGAGAGAATATGGATATAATTTTGGGAAGACAAACATGTGTACTTGAAAATAGTGGGACTGGCTATGATCCTTCTAAGAAGCAAAAGGATTAGAAAAAATCTTTGGCAAGAATCTAGGTTCTGGCTCACCATTCACACTTTGTACAACTTGTAATAAGAAAGGGCACTTGGTGAAAAATTGTCCGCATAAAATAGCTAGAAATCAACAGTCATTCTCTGTTAATAATAGCAGAATGAAGCAAGTTTGGGTGCCAAAATCTCGTATATCTAATCTTCCAGGACACAAGAAAGTGTCGGTATCTAAAGCACCAAAACCAGAATCTATTGTAGGTATGCTTGAAAGAAAAGGTGGATCCAAACAAGTGGATCCTCGATAGTGGGTGCTCAAGGCACATGACAGGTGATCGTTCGCTATTCACACACCTCATTTCAAAGGATGGTGGTCTGGTTACCTTCGAAAATAGCTCAAATGATAAAATCATAGATAAAGGTAAAATAGGTAATGGTTCGATCTCTATTGATAATGTGTCTTTATTTGATGGCTTGAAATTTAATTTGATCAGCATCAATCAACTAACGGCTGATAGTGGACACGAAGTGTGTTTTGAAGGTGATCAGTGTCTGATTCGTCATGCCTCGAATGGAGGCACTCTGGTTGGTAAGCGAGATGATAATCTATACTCTCTCGTTTGATAAATTTGATGCTTCTCGAGAAATAAGCCTTTATGTTCAACAAAATGATACTTGATTGTGACATTGTATATCAGATCATGTGCATATGGACCTAATCAAGAAATTACTCTCGAAAAAACTTATTAGAGGCTTACCAAAGTTGAAGTTTGTCAAAGATAAAGTTTGTGATGCTTGTATATGACAAACAATCAAAAACCTCTTTTCATGCCAAAAATGTAAACTCCTTCATTTAGATCTTTTTGGCCCTACAAGGCATGCTAGCTTTGGTGGAAAATTTTATGCGTTCGTCATTGTTGACGATTTTTCTAAATACACCTGGATTTTGTGTTTAACTCATAAGGATGAAGCTTTTAAAAAATTCTTTAGTCTTGTAAATCTTCTCGAAACTTGTGAAAATCCGAAGTGACCATGGCAGCGATTTGAAACAGATTTTATTCCTTTATGTGATGAAAATGGCATTACTCATGAACTCTTTGCTCTTCGGGCTCCCCAACAAAAAGGGTTAGTAGAGAGAAATGATCATACCCTTCAAGAGATGGCTAGAACAATGCTTCACGAAAAATCTTTTGCGAAAATATTTTTGGGTCGAAGCCGTCAATACTTCTTGTTACGTTTTGAATAGAGTTCTCATTAGACTCATTCTTGACAAAACTCCGTATGAACTTTTCTCTAATCAAAAACCAAAAAATTATTACTTCAAGGTTTTCAGTTGCAAATATTTTATTTTCAATAATCGTGAGAACTTAGGTAAGTTTCATGCAAAATCTAATGAGTGTATCTTTCTTCGTTATTCCATGAAGAGTATAGCATACAGAGTTTATACTCGTATGATTTTTGCTATTGAAGAGTCAATGCATGTTGTATTTGAGGAATCTGATGTTGTAAATCCAAGTAAGCATGTAGATGACGACAGCGAGAGTCTCCCCCTCAGCTTCAATAAATTAGATATTTCAACAGATAAAGGATGCGGCTCAAATTCATACGCAAAATCAAATGATGAAACTCAGCCTCTTCCGAAGAGTTAGAGATATTCCTCTAGTCACCCAAAGGAGCAAGTAACGGTGATGTTGAATGTGGATAACTACTCGATCTTCCGTAAATCTTTTCAATGCCGATTTTGCTCCTAATGTGGGAAGCTAACTAACATTTCTTAATTAGTGGAATATGCAGTTCATTCGCGGAGTTGATATTGTCCTACCTATGATTGTGATGGGGTTTACGTATATAGTTAAGTTGTATTTAGGATAATTAATTGGGAATGTGTTAGGGTTTAATTAGGGTAATGAGGGTTTAGTTAGTGTTAATTGAGTTCATTAGGGTTAATGATGGCTATTTAGGGCTCATTAGGGTCTAGTCCGGGTTTATCAGGGATAATTAAGGTTTAGTTAGAGTAATTAGGATTTAAATAGGTTAATTAAGGTCTGTTTAGGATTTATGAGGGCAATTAGGGTTTAATTAGGTTAATTAGGAGTGGCTACGGCTACTTAGGGCTAATTAAAGCTAATTAGTGTTAATTAGAGTTTAATTAACAGTTAATTACGGTTAATTAGTGTTAATCAGGGCAAATTAGGGTAATCCATGTTAATCAGTAGTAGTTAGGGCTAATTAGGGTTAATTAGAGTTACTTGGGTGTAATTAGGATTAATTAGTATTAATTAGAGTTTAATTAACAATTAATTATAGTTTAATTAACAATTAATTTGGGCAGATTAGGACTAATTCGAGCTAATTAGGGTTAATTAGAGTTAAATATTGTTAATTAGGTTTTTATTAAGAGTTAATTCCGATAATTATAGCTAATTGGGGCTAGTTAGGGCAAAATTGTATTAATTAGGGTTAATTAGAGTTAATTGGGTTTAATTATTATTTATTAGGGTTTAATGAAGAGTTAGTTAGGGTTAATCAGTGTTAATCTGGGTTAATTAGAGCTACCTAGGGCTAATTTGAGCATTTAGGGTTAGGTAGAGTTAATTCGGTTTAATTACACTTAATTAGTGTTATTTAGGGTTTAGGGTAGAGTTAATTAGGGTTAATCAATGTTAATTGAGTTAATTAACCCTTATTAGGTAAATAGGGCAAGTTAGGGTTAATCGAGGCTAATTAGAGCTGATTAGGGTTAATTACAGTTAATTGAGTTTAATTAGGATATATTAGTGTTAATTATGGTTTAATTAAGAGTTAATTACGGTCAATTAGGGTGAATTAGGGTTATTTCGAGTTTAATTACGATTAATTAAACTTACAATTTACACTATACATGCAATTACACTTTACATTACAACAAATAAAATAAAATTAAACCTTACATTATAACAAATTCAAACTCACATGCATTACACTATATGGGTTAAATTAAACCATACATTATAAGAAATTAGGGTCAAATGTACATACCATTGGTGTTACGGCACCAGTGGCAGTGGTGCGGTGGCGGTAGTGGCGTGGCAATGGAGAAGCTGTGGAGGGACATGTGTCGTGGGGGAGCTGTTGCCGGGGAGCGTCACTGGAGGAGGGGGTGTCGTCGGAGGGGGGAGTCACCGGGGGAAGTCGCCAGGGGAAGGATGTCATTGATGAGCCAAATAAGATAGAGAAGGGTGAGAAAAACGAGAAGAGAGAAAGAAAAGGGAAAGTGGGTTTTTATACCCTGCCTTTTAGCGACAAATTTTGCCTGTCGCTAAAAGTCCGTCGCTTAATTCAAAAGTTTCATAGAATTTTAGCGACGAAATACTATCTTTCGGAGTTTTAGAGACGGATAAATTCCGTCACTATAAATTTTTGAAAATATAAAATATTTTAAAACCTTTTAGCGACGGAGTACCTGTCACTAAAAAACCTTCACTAAAGATCTGTCGGTAATGGTATTTAGCGGCGATGGGGCTCCCCATCGGTAAAACATCTTACTGACGATGGTTATTTCCATCTCTGAAACTGAGTACTGGCGACGGATTGATGTCCATCGCTAAAAATCCTTTTTCTTGTAGTGTTTTTGTTGAACCGGAGGCCGGTCTAGAGTCCAAACATTGCTTCTTCAAATTGATTCAATTCGTTTTGCATGATAAGAATCCATCCATCATCTTTGAGAGCCTCATGAATATTTTTAAGCTCAATTTCAAAGAGAAATTTCTTTGTTATTTTGTGAAGTCCATTGACAATGAGTTGGTCCAACTCGTTGTCAACGAATTCTAAAGGGAATCATTTTGATTATGGCATGTTCTTGCAAATTAACATAATAATTCCATCTTTTTGAAATTTTGATAATTTGGAAAGGTTGTTGAATATGCTACCAAATTTTAAATGCATGCGTGCATAAAAACTCTTGCTTCCTTTTCAAAGGTACTCGTTACAAAGTAATGTTATGTAATGAGCCTTTGGATGTCCAGTTTGGAAATTTTGAAAAAGCTGTGTTTATAAAATAGTGTATCGACTCATGCTCTGTGTTATGTGTCGTGGATATTTGGTTCACGTTCTGTTTCTCTGGGTGCATTCAGATCTAGTGTTCTAACATCCGTTAATTCTTGTAAGAGCAAGATTAGACGGATGTTAGAACACCTAATCGATGTCGTGTACTTGGAGAAATCCGGCGCGGTGCTACTGCATTTTTCGTAGGCATATGACTAAGTATAAGTTGGTAACTATTTTATAGACATGGGCTTTTCTGAATGGGTTAAGACCACTACCTATTAGAAAATGAAGGAGGTATAGATATTTTTGTAACATGCATGCATTCATTTTCATATCGACCCTACCTAATTATTGGTTTTAATTTAAGGTGGTATATAGTAATCTCGGTCGTCATGTCGATCGATCAAAGTTAGATGAAAAGGAAAAATGATGAAGATTTCGAAGATCGCGTAATTGAATTTCTCGAGCTCGCTTACGTGCATCCTGCAAATGTTGACTTTGATAAGATAAGGTGTTCATGCAGTAAATCTGAATTATTGAACGGTGGTAAATGGCATCTTCTCCGGTCCGATTTTATTTGTGGATACACAAGTTGGACGCAGCACGGGGAAAAAACAGTATTGTCATTCAATTCGGCTAGTGATGCTGAAGTTAGGGTGGAGGCACAATATGATTATCAAGATATGATTATAGATACTAGACATGCGAATACTGAATAGGGCGACTACCGCAGCGATGACAGTCCCTAACAGCCGAACAAGGGCACTCATCAGTTTTATGATTTGTTAAGAAATGTCGAAGAGCCATTGTGGGACGAAATTAGGAAACACACACGGTTGTCTGTGATTATTAGGTTATTGCAGTTGAAATCGAACCATGGGCTGAGTTAGAAAGGATTTAACGAGTTCGTGACTTTTACCAAGGAAATTTTTTCGGAGAGTGAAAACCTGCCCCCAGATATTTGGTACACGTTCGGTGTTCTATGCCGTTACTTTTAATAGTGTATCGACTCATGCTCTATGTTCTATGTCGTAAATATTTTGTACAACTGTACAAGTTCTTTTTTCGGCCGCATATAGATCTGGAGTTCTAATATCCATTAAATCTTCCAAGAGCAAGATTAGACGGATGTTAGAACACCTAATTGATGTCTTGTACTTGAAGAAATATGGGAGGTGCTACCAAATTTTTAGTAGACATAAGACTAAGCAAGAGCTGGTAAATGTTTTATAAACTGTACTTTTCTGAATGGGTTAAGACCACTACCTATTAGAAAATGAAGGAGGTATAGACATACCGTCACATACATACATTCGTTTTCATATTAAACCTACCTAATTATTGGTTTTAATTTAAGGTGGTATATAGCAATCTCAGTCGTCATGTCGGTCCATCAAAGTTGGATGAAAAGGAAATATGATGATGATTTCGAGGATTGCGTCAATAAATTTCTCAAGTTCATTTACGCGCATCCTGAATATGTTGACTTTAAGAAGATAAGGTGTTCGTGCAGAACATCTGAGTTGTTGCATTGGAGAAAAAGAATGGTGGTAAAATATCATCTTCTCCGATACGATTTTATGGGTGGATATAGGAGGTGGATGCAGCATGGGAAAAAAGTAGTATTGTCATCCAACCTAGCTAGTCAAGCTGAAGTTAGGGTGAAGGCACAGTATGAGTATCAAGATATGATTATAGATACTGGGCATGCAAATATTGAATAGAGTAACTACACCAGCGATGACAGTCGCCAACAACCGAAGAAGGGCACTCATCATTTTTATGATTTGTTGAAAGACGCCGAAGAGTCATAAACCGGACAAAGGGAGGAAGCAAAACATTGCATAGAGAGTATTTTGATATTTTCCAGCTACCCCCAGGCTTCAGAGGATGTACTACTCCTCTAATACGACTGAACATATGAGGGCTCACTGTGAGACTCGTAGCAAAGATGCCAATGTGCTTACACACCCCGCAGATGGAAAGGCAAGGAAGGAGTTTGACAGCAGACGTCCAACATTTGTTAATGAAGTTTGGAATATTAGACTTGGTTTGGCGACCGATAGGTTTAATCCTTTCGGACAGTCTAGCACGCCTTACTCCACATGGCGTGTTATTATTGTCCCGTACAACCTTCTACCAAGCGTGTGCATGAAGAAGTCGTACATGTTTTTGTCTTTGCTAATCCTGGGGTTAAAGAGTTCAGGTAAGGACATACATGTGTATTTAAGGCCATTGATTGATGAGCTTAAACAGCTATAGGCCCGTGGATTCGAAACTTATGATGCATCCCTTAAACAGAACTTTCAGATGATGGCTCCTTTGATGTGGACTATACACGATTTTTCTACATTGGGAATGACGTGTGGCTGGAGCACACATGGAAAGTTAGCATGCCATCCTTGTATGGGCGTGAACCCCAATTATACGTTAAAGAACGGCGGGAAGCCCTCGTAGTTCGGATGTCACCATAAGCTTTTGCCACCAGACCATCAGTTCCATATGCATAAGGATAAATTCAATGGAAAAATAGAGCGTGAGGTTGTCACACTGGACTATCCTTCTGGAGATGAAGTGCTTTCACACCTGGAGGCACTTGATACTGACATACCATACGGCAAGGGTGTGCAAGATCAAAAGATTGACGAATATGGGAAAGAGCACAACTAGAGGAAACAATGTATTTTATGGGAGTTAGACTACTGGAGGACACTCATCATTCAAAAGAACATGGATGTGAAGCACAATGAGAAGAATGTTTTCAATAATATGTTCAACACAGTGATGAATGTCAAGGAAAAATCGAAAGGTCGCCTTAAAGCGAGAAATGATCTATAACAGTTGGGTGTACGCTGTGAACTGTGTCCTCGGACAGTCAGTGAGAGGACAATACTTCTGAAAATACCTTACTGTCTAGATAAGAAACGGGTGGAGAAAGTGTGTCAATGGGTTGAGAATTTGAACCTTCCGGATTGGTATGCATCCAGTATATCTCGTCGCTGTAATGTATCGGAGTGCAAGTTCTAAGGGATGGAGAGTCAGGACTGCCACGTATTTATAAAAAGATTCATTCCTATTGCCTTCCATGATCTGTTGTTAAGGGTTGTATGCGGGACTTTGATGGAATTATCTCATTTCTTTCTAGATATATGTTCTACTACAATCCCTGTTATCATTGATATTTCACTTAACTTTATTCGTTAAACTTCTAGGTTCATGTTCCATCTGAAGAAAAAAGTCTGTAATGAAGCTTGTCAATTTTTGTAGTCAATATTTTAGGTCGTCTTGGAGGCTTAGTTGTTGAGGCTTACATAATGGAAGAGCTTGTCAATTTTTGCAGCCAGTATTTTGGGCCTAATGTTGATACAAAATTAAATCAACTAGACCGAAATGAGCCTCGAGCCATCACAAATTTTGAAGGGCATTTCTTAATATTCAATCAGTCAGGTAGTTTGATCGGACGAACCTATACTCGGTGGCTAACGGCTGAAGAGTATAGTGTTGCAACAATATGTGCCATTCTAAGTTGTGATGAAGTTTCAGCATTCATTGAGTAAGTTTCTATCTTCAAATAATTATTATAAACGCTTAAAAATGTGTGATCAGTGTGTTAACTAAATCGATTTGCAGTGAGTTCGATGCAGAATCTCTAATCACTGATCCCGATGGACTTGAATCTCATAAAAAATCACAATTTGTTGAGTGGTTCAGAAGACGTGTAAGTTTTAAACCAAACTATACTATGTGTTGATTATCGAGATATGATTTTTTATTATGCTGATTTATCCTTAATTTTCACTGTATTTTATAATAGATTCAATCGGTCGACAAATCAATACACTCATGCTTTAAAGTACTAGCTCAAATCCCTAGTAACAAGTATCATGCCGTGAAGGCTATATCGTCAATGAGTTTAGGTTTAACACAAAAGATGATGACTGAACAAAACAAACCCAAAATAGTGGAGTCTTGGTCAACGGTAACTGTTACGACGAGAATTGCATGTACTTTTATGGAGCTAGATGAGATTGTTGGGCTAACATATCTGGGTAGCGAAAACCGCTTGGTAATGTTTAAGTGTACCTGGTTTGATATCACATGCACTAGAGAAATATGTGTTAGTTCCAAGGGATTATAGATGTCAATGTTAAGTCAAGACTTGCATCAGACAAGTCGTTTGTGTTTGCTAGTAAAGTTGCACAAGTCTTCTACGTGAAAGACGTCACAAATACTAAATCTCATTGGTATGCAATTATCAAGTCCAAGAAATTGCCAGTCGCATATGATAGTAAAGTAGACATTTCAAGCCGCCAAGCACCTAGCTTGGTACCTGTTGAGGTGATCAACAACGAGGAGGATGATCTTCCTCTTCAATCAACACTTGATATAAGTGAAAAAGTCATAGATAATAAAATGGAAGACGTAGAAAGTGTTGAACATGATGAGGCTGAGTCTACTGACGAAGAGGGCGATAGTACCAGTAAGAAGATGATGATGAGTCTGACAATGAAGATGATGATGATTCCCAAAATGGAGATGATTGACTTGTAATGTTGTAACATGCATTGTAATAAGTAACTTGAATATTTCACTTAATGCTACGACAACACAAAGTCCTCTTCCCAGTGTGACATGTACTTGATTACTCCGTATTAATATGTTAACTTAATTACTCGTATCCTCGATTCGTATAGTGTTACTACTGCTTCGTAGTGTTCAAACTAATATAATCTAACTTACTCATATACTCGGTTTATATAATCTAATTGAACACTAAATAATCCTAATTGAATCCTAATTTAGCCCTGATAAATCCTAATTAAATCTTAATTAACCCCAATTAATCTACTTAAAACATAATTAACCCTAATTGATATAATTAAAGCCAAATTGCAGTTATCAAGTCCTAAGTAGCCCTAATTAACCTACTTAAATTGTAATTAACCTTGATTAACCTAAATAAAACCAAATTTACCCTAATTAAATCCTAATTAGCCCTGATAAACCCTAACTAATATGTAATTAACTGTAACTAACTTAAGTAACCCTAATTACCTTAATTAAATCCTGATTAGCCCGATTTAGGCCTGCTAAACCCTAATTAAACCCTAATTAAAGTTTATCAGGGCTATTGTCATGTTACTACCGTAGTTTCGTATTGTCGTGTGAACGTGTTAATTTCTTTGGACTTCATCTATACAAAGTTAGTTATGGATAGATTCGTGGTCCCGATGGACGCCTAACTACTTCCATCTCGGTGGCCCCTACCTCGTCATTGCCCGTTGATGACGAGGCACATAGTGCAAGCATCCAGCAGGCGGGGCCCTAGCCGTTACCATAGCCACAACCTTAGGCCGAGTCCTCCAACTCGTACACTGGTTCTTGATATTCTGTGGGTTCGACCTCAGATATATTTGATAATATCATTTAATTATAATGTTAGACTTATATTTAAATTATATTTGAACAGTATGAATGTTGGTGTTTTGTAGGATCTCATCGAAGCCATGGCCCGACACGCGTGGTGCACATTGATCCCCATCATAAACAGAGAGTTACTCTCACAGAGGAAGGCCAGTAAGTAAAAAATCGCATAATGTACATATCATTTTAATTACGATACTTATTACTTGTCACTTATTTAATGATATTAATGTATTTCTTTATTAGGATCTTGGAGTGTCCAGCTAAGATGAGGATCAACGTCCTTGTGAATGGTCGATTCTTTGAGCCACTACTGTACTGGAAGGACTGGAATGCCCGGACGAGGGACGCCTTGTAGGAGGAGTGGCTGGTATGATTTTCCTTTTCGTCAATTATTATTTGTTTAATTAGTACCTAATATTTAAATTAATCATATTGATTGTGTAATTGGATGCCTTGTAGGAGGGTTCGAGTTTGAGTCACCTGAGCAGCAGGCGTTGGGGCGGTAGACTCTTTTTGTCTATATCGGCAAAAAATATCGGCAATGGCTACACGATGCATGGGAACTGGTGACGAAGATGCTGCCCAACGGTGCCCCAATTGAGGAGTGGAAGGGGCATCCCCCTCATTGGATCTCACTATCTGCATAGGGGCAGATGGTTGATAAGTGTATCATTGATCCAGCTTGGAAGGTGAAGAGCAAGAGGGCGTATGAGAACATACATGACAAAGATCATATGCACACAGGGGGATCGTTGCCTCACGACGTCGTCCAACACAAGAATGCGGCTGAGCACCCGAACCTGGAGCCAGATGAGGTCTGTGATCTGAAGTACACTCAGACGCAAAGTGAGGAAGAAGAATAAGGATGATGCACATCAGGTGGGAGACTTTAATGTGAAAATTTATATTATAGTACCTGAGACTATGCTAGAATTACTGGTAAAATTGCATAATTTTCTGAGATCATATGTATTTTTAATATTTTCTGTAAGCTTAAAATGGTAAAATTCATTTAAAGCCTTTAAACCCTAAAAATGTTCTAGGAAAAATTATAGTAATGCTTTTATAGCATAATAAAGACTCAGTGTAAATTTGGTGATTTTTAGAGTTCGTTTACTATCATTTCTCTATCGCATTGAATTTAACAAAATGACACTTATAAAATTAGTTTTCATGCCTTTTATTTTCTTATTTCAATTTTTATAATTTTTATAAGTGCTCTTAAGCTGTTACAAAAATTATGAGCCTTTATTTCCAGCTAGAAGAAATCATGGCCATTTATGGGTTTTAGTGTATTTAAGGAAATTATTTTTTATTCGAAAATATTCAAAAATTATATTTTTATCCGATATGCTATATTAAGCTATAAATAATGTTAAATGAAAGATTAGAGCATTTTGTGGATATTTTTGAGTATCGGGACGTGTGACGAACGTCGGGGTAGGTTGGCCGTGTGAGAAACCGCTCCGAGTTTCATCATATCCGGGTAGAGAAATGGGTACGCTATGGATAATTATATTAAGATTTTAATGTAGTGGCATGAATAAGTGTTCTGATAAATGACTTTGCCAACCTAGGTTAACTTCGAGGATTTGTTCGAAAGCGTTTTAGCTTCAGCGCTTGGATCGAGGTAAGGGAATTTCATCCGAACCTAACTCCTCTATTTGATTCATATGTTATTCTGATTTGCTATCGTTATTTCTTTGGACTCAATTATAATTGTGATGAAATTGTATCGTTTGTCATTAATAACCTTTGTTTGAGCCTGGCACGTTTATTGAAAATCTCATTCGATGCTCAGTACTTATTTCTCTTTGAGTGTCGATTTGTTCATTGTAATATCGCTTATTGCATTCTGCATATTGGCATGAGGTAGTGTATTGAGGAGTTATAAGGATGGTCTGTATCGGGGGTGATATAAGGATGGTCTGTTATTGTCGGGAAATGCTAGTACCTTGAGGGTCTAGCTAGTGTTCATATGCATATGTAACCATATTGTTATTAAGCACTGCCTGTGTGGCTTTGCTAAGTGTTACCCTGCACTGCCTGTGTGGCTTTGCAATATACTCATGTTCAATATCATCTGCATTGTTTCAGTGAAATCGAAAGTGCATTTATTGAATCTTGAATTGCGAAATTGAAAATATTGTTTCTATATTGTCATTGACATAACCTTCTGACCAAATCGTTTGTAATCTTACTGAATTTTGAGCGACCTTACTGAGCTCTCAAAAGCTCACTCCCCTTTGACTTCATTTTCGCAGGTAATATCGAACAATAGATCGCATTGGGTGTGGAATAGATCTGAGCGCAGGAAAGAGGAATTTAGTTTTAGTTTTGGTCATTACAACCCCTGCGTGGGTGAAACGTCTTTGTTTAAATTTTCTTAGACTTAGATTTGGTATTTCAATTACGACAGTTGATTGAGAGTATAGTTTGATTGACAGATAGTTGCTCTGATAGCTTGTTGCGTTATTTATTGAGATAAAGGACACTATTGTCTTAGTTTTATCGATTGCTTGAGTATTGTCTTAGTGAATTGATAGATTGAATGTCTAACGTTCCGGAAAATTCCGGGATGTTACATCGATGTAAATTACAAATTAATTTATTTATGTTAAAATTTTGGCTATGTATTCGATGTCTGTTGCCTTAATATCTTAAATGTCAATCATTATTTTGCAGGCCTCGTATGAACAGATCAGGGGATCTAGGCAGCAGTCCGACCAGCCATCAGTGTCCACAAGTACGGGTACGAATACCAAGGGATTGAAGTGGTGGCTGGATACACAGGGGGTCGTCAATAGGCTAAAAGGGCGCATACATGACATGACCAGCACATGACTACACGCACCGTGATAGGAGCGTCCCCACCCTTTGCGCCCTTCCACAAACGCAGACACTACCTGTGGAGCGACAGTTACACCCGAACGATATCCATCGCATTGCTGAGGAGGTGTTCCGGATGATCAGCGCACGGGGGGGTCAGGTAGAAAACAATTAGTTTATAAAGTCAATTAACACTTGAAGTAAACACGACCAATTACTATCGAGATTAATGCGTCCGTGCCTTTATGGAGGAAACTGTTGCTGGACATACTGAGCCGAATCCGAATGACATTACCCCCTTGGATGAGCACGATCAGCAGGATCTAGATCCCGATCTCGCGGACCCCTAAACCCTTCCCCTCCCATGCCCTCTTGCACTTGTGCAGACCCCCACTCGTATTTGTATCTCCCTTCCGTGTCATCCTGGACTTGTGCTCCCCTCCCCTCCTCTATTATATTTGTATCATATTCTCGTGCCCTCCTGAACTCTGTATACATTTTATTTTTTTATTAGTATAGATTTTATAAATTTATCTATATATGTACTGTGTTTGAATCATTAGGGTTAAATAATTACTGATGGATCAACAAGTATTTAACCCTAATGTGGACTGAGAATTGATTGCTAGGGATTGAGAATTGATTACAGGTTTGGGTATTAAAAAATTAAAAATTGATTTGACCTGTAGCGACGGATCTTATTCCGTCTTTAAAAAGTCTTCAACTAAATGTATAATACTTTTAGCGACTAAAAAATTTCGTCACTGAAAGTATTTCCTACAGACTTTTAGTGACAGATTATCTGTCGCTATAGGTCTCTATTTTGGTGACTGACTTTTAGCGACGGATACCAATTTTTAGCGATGGATATTACGTCGCTAAAAGTCCTTCAGTAATACTTTTGGCGGCGGACGTTTCCTTTGCTAAATATTTTACGTAATATGTTATTTAAAAAATAAATAAAAAAATACGAAAAATATATTCAGTGACAAAATTCCCATCGCTAATTGAATTTATAGCCCCGTTGCTAAAAGTCAATTTTAGGCGATGAATTCCCAAATTTTGTTACCAAACTTTTGGCGACGGGATTATAGGCGACGTACTTTTAGCGACGGGGTATCCGTCACTAAAAGTCTTTAGCCCGTCGCTAAAAGCCCAGTTCCTTGTAGTGATATTCATTGGCACCAAGTGAATTTTTCGAAACAAATTTGATGAAGATGGCCACATTGTTCGAAGAAGGCTAAAAGAATATCAAAATGTAGTGGATGCTTAACCATTAGTGGTTCAAGAGTTTTGTTTACGATGAAAAAGATGGTCGGTTTTGCTTAATCGGTTGTTGTGCCCTATATGTAACAGGGGAAAGTGAGATTCCGAGCCTTTGTCAACGGGGTTATGTACATTGACGTAATACACATTACTATTGCACATGGTCGCCCATGCTTCCACTGATGATGACTATCCTGAGGCAGGATTCCGGGCCCAAGTTAATGGGGCTATGTACGCTGATCACTGTATACTGTTTGATATGTTTTAAATTGAAATGGAGGGATGAGAATTTTAGTGCTCGGTGATTCTTATGCCCTCGTAGTTGTTTTCCTTGTATGTTTTACTATGCTTTATATTACATTGTTTTTATAGAATAAAATTTCCTTTAAGCTCTAAAATACTATCTAAAAAAATATCGGTAAAGTTGTTACCTTGTGCACAGAGTAATTTTCTGATATGCTACGGTCTAGCTAGTTAGGTCATTGATTACTTACGAAGCACGTGAAAGCTCATCCCTTACTTAATATTTCAGGTTTAAAAGTAAGATGATGGCGACGATCGAGAACTTGGAACTTTGAAAGAGGATCTTTGGAGATTCTATTAGTGGACTTTGAGTTTTATAGGTCTTATTACGAAAATGATTGATGGTTGGAATGAAACTAAAAAATGCAGTTTTTATACAGAGTTAATGTTTTAGTCCCGGTGCAGGTGTATAGATTTTAGTGAGTAAGCCTGTCAGAGCCCTTAGTGGGTATCCATTGGGCATGTTGCTAGTCACAATCTAACTCACAGGCCAATCGTGGGTTCGGATAGCGCAGGCGCGCGCACGCGTGTGTTTTACGGTACAATTATGCGTGTGTAGCTATGTGTATATGTTCAATTGTGCGTAAATGTAACTGTGTGTGTGGTGTGCGCGAATGTAAATGTGTGCACGTGCAGGGGATGTTGTACTTGTGCGTGTAATTGTGTAATGTGTGTGTGTTGGGGGGGGGGGTGTGAAAAAAGAGGAAAGAGAAGGTTTCCAATTCGGCGAGAGAAAACGAGAGAGATGGGCCACATATATCTGTTTAAAATATTTTTCCATAATGACGGTCTTACACATGGACTTTTTAACTGCTTTCACTTTCTGTTAGTGACAGGGCTCATTTGCTTAAAAAATTAGGGTGTGTTTGGAACTTATTTCAGTTTTCAGTTTTTGTTTCTAAAATACCCAAAAACTCTTGAGTTTTCTTTTCTTACAAAACTGATGAGTTGTTTGATACAACTTGTAATTGGTTTTTACTTTTTTTTCTCTCCTCTTTTTTTATTTTTCTTTTCTTTCATTTTTCAATACTTGAGAGCTTCTTCTAAGCTTCTATGTCCAACAACCAGAAGCCGGCCCACCACGACCAGTACATCTCCTCTGCCACTGTCCAACTACTGCTATGGCATTAACACACTAACTTACAATTAGGACATTATTGGTTTGCTTGGGGTTTGATTGGGTGAATGGTTTGATTAGTTTGTAATTTACCTGCACAAATCGAAGATAATATGGCTAATCGATTGGTGAAATATTTTTTGTGGTGTTTGTTGTAGGGATAATGGTAGACGGTATTATGGTAACTTGGATTTAGAGGAGTTATGGTGCCGTGGTGTTGACCGATGTTGAAGGTTTGGTGTTCGGCAGTACTGGTCAGTGATGGTGGTAGTTGTTTATCAGTGGCTATAATGTGGTTGGCGATGTTCGTGGGTATTGGTCATTGGTGGTGGCGGCGATGGTCTGTGGCTATTGTGATTGGAAGTATTGACAAGTTTGGTGTTCGGGTGAGTTGATCAGTGGTGACAGATCGGCAGTGAGTGATTGTGGTGGATGGCAATTTTTTTTTTATTTAGTATTCGGAGGTGTTGGTCACTTGTGGTGGCAGTCACTGGGTAAAGTAGTTGACAATGTTGGTGATTTCATGTTCTTAGGTGATAGGTGTTGGCGATGAAGGTTAAAGGGAAGAAGAGACATAAAATGCTTCCAAAAAAAATTTGAAAGGTAGATCTCCAAAAAAAAAAAAAAAGCCAAATTGAAAAATATAAAATGGAGTTTTCAAAAAACACATTTTAAAAACTGGTTTATAAAATTGAATAAACACGGCAAATGACAATAATTTTTTCAGAGTTCAAAACTGAATAAAAATTGTTTCAAACGCTATCTAAATTTTAAGTAATAATTTGATAGTTTTAAAATGTTGGATACTTAAGCTGTAATCAAATCATACAGTGTAATGCAACCTGTGATCCACCGTATCATCTGCCTGCCACTGTCTTTGCCAAGAACCATGAGAAGTATATAACAAAGGGTACTCATTTGGGTAGTAATCTTGTCGGACCTCGCATGCACGTTTCACTTTCCCACTCATTTCATTTTGACTAAGAATCTGCCCATGCTTTTCTAAGCAAAGCATTTCGTTGACTCTTTGCTATTCATTTAGCCTTTCTTCTTTAACAGTCGATCATCTCTCTTCCAAATGGCATGGCAATTGAATGTTTCGCCAAACCTCTGAGACCTTAGACCACATGCAACACTACTCACAGGCTAAGGCTTTTATTTACCCTGGCTCAAGACATACATCTTAAGCATATCACTGTCACTACAAGAAAAACCAGCTATGCCTACGGTACTATATTGTAGCCGTAAGTGGCGATGCCCTAGATCTATGCCTACGACGTTGAATGATATCCCTACGATTATGCTGTAGCCTCTATACCTATGCCGAATTTGTATTAACCCACTTATAGCCACGGTTTTTGGAGGATTAGCCTACGGTATACCCGTAGGAATAAGTTTTAATTTTTGAATTCTATGCCTACGGGCAATACTGTAGGGATATGTTTACCCTATAGGCACCTTAAGCTATACCTACGGTACGTTTTGTAGGCTAAGGTTAAACCATGGCCCTTTTTTTAAGCATTTCCCTACGGTTTAAACCGTAAGGATTAATGCCTAGAAAATAACCTGCTGGATCTTTTTTTTTCTTTTAATCGAATGCTGGATCTTGTTTTATCACGATAACCTGCAAATACAATTGAAATGTCATAAACATGTGCTGCAACTGAGAGATAAGAAAGATGTTTTCAATTGCATAATAGTGCAATGTTATATAACAATAATTTGTGCACCAAATTCCATACAAAAGCGCCAATCTCAATACTTAATTTCAAAAGCTATCTCCATATCATAATCCTGTCCTAGCACTTAATTTCAAAAGCTATCTCCATATCATATTCCTGTCCTAGCACTTAATTTCAAAAGCTATCTCCGTATCATATTCCTGTCCAAGCTGGTACTATATACATCCACCCACATTAGTTGCGAACCATGAGCAACTCATGGGAACTAGTCCTTATTCGCAGGGCTTACATTTTGCTCCTGGCCATCATAACCATCCTACGAAATAAAACAAAGCATCATCAATGACTGAGAGGTTGTACCAAATAATTGGAGTTATATTTTAAGTTAAGGAGATATATACTGTAATCATCCCTAATTAGCAGGCAAGGCATGTGCACCATCAACATTCAATCAACAAAACCTAGTAGGAGCATGCACATTCTGCTAATATTTGCAAAGAGAAAACAAATATAAGATCAAGGCTATGATCTTTAAAAAAAAAAAAAACTGATTTGGACTCTTTTAAACTTATCATATAATGACATTATCATGTCATCCCACTAGCTTGGCTCTAACTGTTGAATACTACTTTACTCATCGTGGCATACAACTCTACAGCTTTCCCTCGTCCCTCTAGGAAGACCAACAAATAAAAATGCTGTGGAAGTCATATTAGCTTGTCTCAGCCAGATGTCCCACATGAGACACCAATGGTTTGAATGAAACTGGAGTAGGCTCTATATGACCATCATGCAGCCAAGCCAAGCTAGGCGTGAAAGCCCTCACAGGCCTGCTCCCATGCTGCGGTGACCCGTTGGGTCATCTCCCTTGAAGGTTTTAGTAAGTGTTGGCAACATTGGTGTGGATATTACATGACAATATGTTCTTAGCATCAAGCTTGCACCTTGTGCTGGGCCATTCCTGTGTAGCAGGTAGGCGAAATTGCCCCTTATAACAGGATGTCCAAGTAACAGTGCACCCTACTGGATGTGCCTATTGTGCGACATGCAGGAATCTGTTGATTCAATTGGGACCACGATGAGATTTGCCCTGAAGTTCAAGGCATTGGGGTTGTTGGTGGAGATGAAGTGGAAGGAGAGCGCAGCACAACGCAGAGGGCAACAAATCTGTTGATTTCTAAACACTGATTTGGCAAAGGTGGATTTAAGAATTTTCTTGTCATCTACTTGTTTGGGTTTGATCGGTTAGATAAGATTCGATGAGTTCTAGTAAGTGATAAAGATCAAATGATTAGGAAGCATTAGTATGTATATGATTAATGGTGTTCACTTCACAGCATTGGTTTTGGTGGTGGTATTAATGGTGAATCAGGAGTAATAAGATCTAGAACATTCAGGAGATAACAAGTTCATTACACATATAAGGAGTAACATTAAAACCTGTTCTTGAACTCTCTTCATGTGTCGCTATTAGGTTCCTTCATGTAAGTAATAAATTAGTTGAAGCTTAATCATTAAATATGTGAATAAAGGAAAACATAAGTTACTTGAACAAGGTCATGGGTATACCAAACTCACCTACCATATACGTTAACTTTCAGAACACAACACAATTACTTTAAAACTAAAATTGCGTTAGCTGCATAAACCTTGTGATAGTAATTCTGAAGTATGGAATGTGCAGCTTTAGGGTCCTAAGCTAATTTTGCACTCTTTCCTCTCAAATGTATATTCACAGTCCTTAGAGTCCATGAATTTCCCCCACTTACTGGGGCACTTTGGTTCTTTTTATCTCATTGTACTTATCAAAATAGTATGTGATCCAAAACATATAACCAATTGGCATCAAGTATCAAAAATCAGTTCTCTAATTGAAAGTCAATTGGACCATTTAACCTAAGAATTTCAGTTCATTCTATACTTAGAAAAGTTGCTCCACTTTCTCCACATGTCAAAACAAAATATGCTCAGGAAACAATTTTGGCTTATGTAATGAGGAATGTTCGTGTGTAAACTTAGATTGACACTCTAAGCAAGAAAATCGCAAGCATGTAGCTAATACTATGAAATTAAGTCGCCATTTCTATGGAATGAAATTTGAAATATGTGCACATTAGTAGAAAGAGAGAAACACATATTATAGACTTTAACAATACAACATTAAGGCAGCTAGTACTATAATCAATTGACATCTAATAGCAATAACCAGATTGCTAACTGAAAGTAAGTTGGCATCAAGTATAAAACATCAGTTTTCTAATGGGTATTCATGTACATGTAAGAAATAGTAAGTGAATTAAAAGTACCTTCAGTTGAGCCTAAATAGTTCAAAGCCCCACTTTCAACGGATCCCAAATACACCAACGTATTTCCCTTATCAAGCGCTGCCACAAAAGAACCTAACATCATAACTCAAATAGGACTGAAAATGACAAAGAGAAAATAATAAAACAAAATATATTTGAGTACAAGGGTCAGGCCGTCGACCTAAGACTAATTATAGCCTGACTAGCTGCTATTTTTGCCAATCCATGCCTAACACATCAACGCCCTCTTGCAAACCCACAATATATCAAATGGCACACACATCATTCCCAACAGATTTTTCCCCTCCCCCTTACACAGACAAACACCAAGAAATTCACGCACTCTCGTTGCCACTAGGGAGCCCTTTCTCACACCCACATCACCATTCCACCCTCACATCTCACACACAAAACACCACGCACCTGCTGCCGCACGGCAACTTCCCTTCACCCATCAACACCTCGCATTATACATACAATCACCCAAACACTCACACAGTACACAGCAAGTTCCCCCCTTTCCCCTTACACACACAATACACTTTATATGCCCAAGCACACACACACACTAACACAGCAGCAGCAGCCCCTCATTGCTGGTGTTTCCCCCCTTCCTTTTAACCCCTTTCATACACACAAAACACCACAAAGACACCCACACAGTACTTCCCTACGACAGTCTCCCTTCCCCTTCCATTTTCACCTCTACACACGCACAAACACCCGCATAACATCACCTTTTGTAAGTCGAATAACTCATAACTAAAAAAAAAAAGATACATACATAAGAATACATAGACGCAATGTAAATCAGCAACAAAGCCAAAAGTGAATGGATATAATTGTCAGGGTAAAAAGTGAATATGACTAAAATCACTGGAGCTTTGATCAGACACCTCTTACTAATACATTTTTGGCTTCCAACAAGAAAAAAGTCTAATCATGCCTTATGGAATTCAAGTAGACATCACTTCTGGTGCTCTTCTTCCTTAGCCTTTATTGTCTAGACACAATCCATATTATTGGTGCTCATATGACCTATCATACCTTGTTAAAAGGTATGATAGGTGCAACACTCTTTATTGCGGATAAATGCCTTTGAAATATGATGATACACACTAACTTCAGATTCCAAGTTCACACAGTCATGAAAAACTGCAATCACATAAAAAAAAATTCACGAAACCCATCACATTAATGACTCCATAATTACATAACCCGGAGTTTTAACCAGCTAATAAGACAATCTAGACTTTAACAAGACTTTTCTGAAAACTCTTAGCTAGACTCTTTTGCCACACAACTGAGGGCACCAATTTTAAGTACTGAAGCAACTCTGAACCTATTCAGATGGTGATTGCCCGCTGAGATCGCTCGATGCCTAGTAAGATGCTATCAAGGGCTCACTACTAAAAGCAGCCTCATTTCAAATTGTTTTTAAGCTATACTGTTACACAACTTGATAAATGAGATGTAATGAAGTGGGTTCATGTCAGCAGTGTCACATAGTGGTATGCATCTGGAACTCGTCTCTAAAGCACAAGAGAAAGATGCTGCTGCCTACTCCCAGTCATTATTTTCACACGAAAAAACCATGATGGACCTTCTTGACCACAATTATACGTCAACTATCTCGATAGTAATCCTGGAGCTCATATGGCAATATTTATTACCATTTTGGATCCATACCATAACTTGAAACACTAGAACTTTTGCATGGCCAATGTTCACGGTTCTCCAAGAAAAAGGATCTTCCTCCACATTCTATATCTAACTCCCTCACCCCACTAAAAGAAATGACCTTCCTTTCTTTCTCGTATCCCAAGATTAGTCAATAGTCAAGCAGTTGATAGGATCAGTGCCTAAAAGCACCCAATAAATATACCAACACAAACTAAAAGAATAGAATAAGAATAAGAAAACAGTTGATGGCGGCAGAACCATACTATATGTCGTATGAGGTGAAAAGTTAGGGGAAAAAACTGCAAGTGGATATGTCACTCCATTGTCTCTTTGCATCACTACCGAAGGTATAATGCATACTGGAAGTAATTGAATGATGAAAATTTTATCTAATGGCAGAAAATGATAAAAAGCACTCTCTAGGCTATCTAAATGCTACTCATGGAGCGTGATAATGGAGCTACTTGTGAGGTTATGACAAATACTACTTCAGGAACATGAAAATGAAGCCACTCATGGGAATATGAAGAATGATACTTATGAAGCATGATAATGGAGCCACTCCAGAGCTACACACATGCTACTCATAGAGCCAATCAGACAAGAAAACCAAATGAAGGCAAATAAAGATGTAGCAATATATGCTCCATCTTGTGTGAAGTATGAACCACATTACACAAGGTGCGTTATGATAACATCGAACCGACGAACCGGGCAGAAAAATGAGACAATAGAGATTCAAGGACCCCAAATACACCTCATTGTGCCAAAAAATTTCAAGCTCAGTATCCAGTACTTATTATAGTGCAACCAAAACTCTATTTTCTTGAAGTGATCTCCCATCACAGCAATGACTCCATAATTACATAACCTAGAGTTTTAACCAGCTAATAAGAAAGTCTAGACTTTAACAAGACTTTTCTTAAAACTCTTAGCTAGACTCTATTGATGCAAATGTGAAAAAGCTTGGATTTTAGACACAAAACTTTGTAATTGACTCATATTCTAATTATTTCATACCATCAATTTGCTTTTCTACCAAATAACTGAATCTAGGGTTCAACCTAGCAGCAAAATCGTGTATGGTGTAAACCCAAATAAAAAGAAACGATATAATTGTTTCACCATACATTGTGTTGCGCAAAATTCAAAGTAGAAGAATGTACAGAATGATGTGAGTGATCGACAAAAGAAGAGAAAATAAGATCGTCAGTATGGTGTGAGTGATCGACCAAAAAAAGCGAGAAGAAAGTCATACCTAGAAGTCAATCTTCACCGAAATTCCAATTGCCAGCAAAATCTCATTCGAGATAGGTTTTGTGCAATTCCAATTGCCAAAAATCTGCCCGCGAAATTCTCCCGCTTGATCGTCGACCCTTATCCCGACGGTAATCAGTCGTGGGTTTTGCGTTTGCGAGATGTAATCACCAACGATGTGCGACTGTTCCTTATTTTCCACCCAATTCCCACGGTAAGCTCCGTTGTAATTGCGTTCCAATTTCAAGCAACACCATCAGCCACTGTTCAATATTAACCGTAGGTCTGAGTGGAGTTGTACCTACTGTTCCTTGTATACCGGAGGTTCTTTTGACACCATAGAATAGTTTTGTTGTAGTGTGTCGATCTATACTAAGTCACAATGCATTGTCTTTTAGATGGTAATTATTTGACACGTCTCAACCATGAAAACTCTGATTAGTTTATATATTTGATTTTTGATATACCCACTAAGAATTTTGTAGTATTTTAACGAATCTAGGTTCAAAGGAATTCCTTATTTATCAAGCCAATTTTTTTGCCTCATCATCTGTCATGACGGCACATGGTAGCCATGGCAACACGGGTATATGACAAGTTAACTTAGCATGCCTGACCCCGCCAATTTTTGGGTTTAGGCTCTAAGTTCTCGGACCGTTGGAATATTTACTCTTTTTCTTTTCACTCGGCCCAGCTCTAACTAGTTCAATATTTACTCTTTTTCTTTTTATTCTAAATATAAAACATCTTCTCTCATTTACCTCTTTTTGACTTTCTCGTATAGCTGCCACACACCATTAGCCACCGAACTCCTACTAAGATTGAGTATCCCCATCGTCTTTGTCGCGCTAGTCTTCATCCTACGAACATGTATTCTCCCTCTCGCTCTCCTTCTCCCTTCTAGTCTCTCTTATCTTATTTTCGACACAATAGTTTTCAGACATCTTTCTTTGAGCAAGCTTTCGCTTACTTAATTTTGATATGTAGAATCGTTCACTCTCCCTCTTTCTCTTGTTGAAAGTAATTTTAGTAATTCTTTGTCGATGTATTACAATTAATATTGCATTTTGTATTTTGCCTGACATGAGTAGTATAGAATTACTCCCTCTGTCCTAAAATATTTGATCATCTTTGATTTACACGCTTATTTAGGATTAGAGTCATGTTTTATGAGTTTTTTTATTATATCATAAGAGATAAGGGAGGAAGAAAGTTGGTCAAGAGAGAGAAAGTGGATTGATGGAGGATTAAATGTAAATAGATAAAATAGAATGAATAAATGAAAAAAGAATAAAGATGGAAAAACAATTACAGAATCTTTCTTAATTTGAAAAAAGATCAATTTTTTTTTGAGACAGAGGGAGTACATCATAATATGATGCAACATTTCAAATACAATGGCCAAAATTTTGTACATGAAAACAAATCTTTTGCACACAATGCATTATTTATTTTCTATATTGCATGACATCTAAGTACGCAACCGGAAATGTGTTATTCAAACGTGTGTGGGGTATTCAAATGCGCCTACCAAAGAGTCTTTAAATGATCCTGTTCTTAAAAGGATGGCAAAAGCAAGATACCAATATTTTTGAAGTATTGGGAGGAATAAAGCAGTGTGCTAGCTATTATTGTTGTCCTCGATCCCCGTTATAAGCTTGAATTTGTGCAATTTTGCTACAAAAAGATCAATGAGCTTACATTGAAGCATAGGTTGACAACTCGTCTTGAAGAATTGATTTTTTTTTTTGGTAATAAGAGAATTGCATTGATAAGAAAGGATATAGAAATTAGAAACGCACTGGGCCTTATGGCCTTACAAGTATTACACAGAGCTTCATATCGAAGCAAATAAGTAGCTATTGGTACACCCAACACACAGAACTAATTAGACCAGTACTTCATACTATTTACAATCAACGGTTACCAAGGGTCCAGTTTTGATGGACAGTAACTCTAGTCTGACAAGCAAAAGTGGCTAGTTGTCTCGCCTCCTTGGTAAGGTGTGCAAAAGCTCTGTTGATGCTAAAGTGATGGAAGTCTGATACAATATTAATAAAGTCATAGATAATATGTGCTATTGTGTCTAGATTATCTTCAGATCTCGACATCTGATAAGGAGAAAGGAAGACGATGTTATTAATTGACACAGACGAATTGATTGATGAGTCTATATACAAGAAAAAGTTTACTCAAAGAAGAGATGGATGCCTTTTTCAAAGAAAATGTTGCTCTCTTTTATGCGGAAATTCCAAAGAATACTTCTGTTGTGCTTAGTGATGATAATGCTTATGGATTTGACGATGAAATTAGTATAAGTTTCCTTCTTTATATGTTACATGCATTATTATATTAGACATTCATGTGATGTGTTCAATAATATCTTGACAATTTAGGAATTCGATAACTTTGTGAACGAGTATGATAAGCTGAGTTATCGTGTTTTTCTAAAATTCAGATTTATGGTAAGTTGTATTTGTCAAATGCGGGTAAAGAGTCGAATGATGATCAACTTGTGGTTCATAACAATCCAAGGTATATGCCACATTCCAATATCATATCATGAATTAACTTTGAAGTTTAAATTATGATTTGGGTTTGATTTTGACAATCTTTTATATATCGTTAGCTTAGAAGTTTTAATATTCCAATCGTTCTGTTCGTTTGTAAAAGTTCTAAGTATGGCTTATCTTTCTTTTTGTAACTGTTAGTTAGTGTTTCATTTCAGCGGTATTGGTGCACTAAGCACTTTTTTTTCTTTATATATATATTTTTTGGTGGATGTTGAAACTAGCAGTGCATAGACTAGTTGGAGATTTGGATCCCCTGCTGTAACCATGGTTACAGCAGGGGATTCATATCCACTAGTTGGTGGTTGCTAGTATTTATTCACTATTCAATTTATTTTGCTGTTGAAATTTGTACTTTCTGGATTTTAAATGGGTTTAAGTGGCCAAAATGGGATGGATTTGGGTAAAAAAGGGACTGACCCATTTAAAACTGGATCATATGACACGTGACCCGTCTGACCTGCCACCCGGTGCACCTGACCAAGCCCGCCCGACCCACCCTGTTTGCAAGGTCTAGCACTTGGGACCTATTCTAGAGCTGTTTTATTTATTGTCTATTGGTTTTGTACACTTGGTGTGAGCTAGAAGGCCGGATCTGTGTTCTAACTTTTTCATTGTAAAATCTAATTCTCCTATTCAAACCAAAAAAAATTGACATAATACTCTATTGGCACCAAAACTTCATTGAAATGAAAAATGAAAAAAAAAAAATAGAAGCAAAAGTTGTTGAATTAAGTGAAAGAAATATGCTTTGTGCTGACAATGAGTCCTTAAAGAATGAATCTTTCAAATCAAGAAGCCATACAGTGACAAAGGTACATTATATGATGGTGGTCGATTTGAAGACAAGAAGAAAGTGGGATTATTTGGATGTAGTCCCTCCAGTCAAAAAATATTGCTCTAATTTGACTAGCACAAATATTAAGTACATTCAATTATTTTATGATTCCTATCCAACCCCTAAGAAATCTTGTAGGTGATGCTCGTACGTATTTTTGTATGTACATTGAAGAAGTCTCTTCTACCGCAAAAGATATCGAGTACTTAAGGTGGGCGGTGTTACAGAGTGAATAAGAGTTAGACAAATGCAAGCCTAGGTACACCCGATATCAAGAGGATGATAGGGCAAACAAAGGGTGAACTACCCCACATTGACTAGAGAGAAATATTATGTCTCATATGTGGTCAAAGTTGAGATTGGGCCTCAGCGAGAACGTTAAGGCATAAAGGAACTTTTTATAAGACCTTGCTCATAATCTTATAAGCACATATTGGCTATCTTTGAAGGAGGCATTGCCTTGTAGTGGGGTCGTTGACCAGGTTGTTAATATTAGATCGACTCTCAAAAGCTTTAGCTAGATTACCTCGTAGTGTAGCCAGAGAGTGGGACACAAAGGCAGACGTGACTCAATTTGAACTGGTGGCGGTGTTTATATTATCCAACAATGGCTAGAAAGGAAAATTCTTGGCTATTTCTGATTGAGGTTAAGATTGCGCATTAGTGGGGATACTAAGGTATGAGGAGGGGAAAATATGATACCTCACATTAGATATGAGAGACTTTTGGAATATACTTATAAGACCATGCCAAAGAACTCAAATTTATCTGTTGGCTAGCTTTTTCTAGGGAAGCATTGTTCTGCGGTAGGACTGTGAACCTATGGCTAGCCATTTTTTAGGGAGGCGATGCTCTGTGGAAAGACTATGGAGGTATTATAGATGGTATCAGAGCCGGCTTTCAAATGCATAGTCCGGATTTGTCTAATAGAGTTGCTAGTGGTTATGGGAAATGAAGTCTGGGTATAACCCACATTAAACGGATGGTTAGGGAAAAAAAATGTAAGGCACCTATATCCCACGTTAACAAAAGAGTAAAACTCTAGGCTATGTGCGATTAAGGTGGAGACAGGGCCTTAATAGGGATGCTAAGGCAGAAGGAAAAATATTTGTAAGACCCTACCGAGGATCCTAAATGCACCTATCAGTTGGACCTTTTGATGAGAACATTCTCTATGGTGGACTGTTGACTGGGTCATTATAGAGAGTATTAGAGCCAAATCCCAAAAGGTTGGGCTGGGCTATCTAATCATGTTAATGGAGGTTGGGACACGAAGGCGGACTTGAAATGGGATGATCTAGTTGGGTTATTGAAGATTTTGGGCTATGTACGACTTGGGTTAAGTCTGGACCTTAGTACGGATGCCAAGGTATAAAGAGGGGGGATTGTGATATTCTGCATAAGATATGAGATAATGGAGATTGGAGTTATACGAACTTTCCAAGGAACTCGTAAGTACCTACATAGCTAGCCTTTTTGAGGTAAGGAGTGCCATGTGGTGGTGTCGTGGACTGGTTTGTTATAGATGCTACCAGAGTTAACCCCTGAAATCTCGGATTAGACTATCCAGTCGGGTTGATGGAGATTGGGGGAATTAATCCAAGACTAAAGAGCGTGGATTGGGGTTGATGGAGATTGGGGGAATTAATCCAAGACTAAAGAGCGTGATTGGGGTAATGAAAGGTGGTGAAATATATCCCATATTGCCTAGAGTTGAAGATTGTGGTCATGTGTGGTTGAACCTTAGCGAGGACACTAAGGCCTAATAAGGGATTTTTGTGGAATCCCACACTAGATCAGAGATAGTATGAGATTGAAATTTTAAGACCCTGCAAAGTGACTCATAAGTCCCTATTGGCTAGCCTTTTTGATGGTGTTATTACCTTTTGGTGGGACTGTGGTCTGGTCATTACATGAAGTACTATTCTGACCATATTAAATGAACTCTTCATCCCTTTTTCTTTTATCTATAATCACAAACCCTTCTTCTCTTTTGTCTTTCATGAAAAAACCGATTCTTATCTTCTCATCCTTTCTCTCAGCTACAAATCTGTTGTCCCAATCTTGTGTGCCACATCATGTCCCTCAATTCCAAAGATGCCATGTGTCTAGAAAATTATTAGCCCACTTAACTCTATAACTTTAGGATTAAAAGTGTAATGGTTTTCTCTTTGAACTGAGGAGATCTTTCTTTGAGTCTGAGAGATAGATTAAGGAAGGAAATATCATCCTCTATTCAACGTATCCTTTTAACTCACAATCTAGAGAACCCTAGCCGAGCTCATAAAAATATCGCCGTGGAACTTTTAGAGGACTTGAGATTTAACCATGCTAGTCCTCCCTTAGATTTCAATAACCTTACAAGGTGAGTGATATCACGTGGATGTGGCTGGGTTGAGAATGTATATAAGTTTCATAATTTCTCGAGATCCATGATAACGATCAAATTAAGTTCTATGATGAACATAATTTGAAGAATTAGATAACAACATATTTAATGAGTTTAGAAACCAAAATCGAAATGATCAAAGAACTAATCGTGTAAACAACGCCCCCTTACATTCATGTTGGGAACATGCAACCATCTTAATAAGGGGGATAGAATAAAGAGAAGGTGGGTTTAATTTTTGCCTATTAAACTAGGTGCAAAATTGCTAAATGCTGTTAAAAATGGATATTTTCTAGTGGACCGCAACATTTTTAGAATGGTGGGACACGTTTGGGCATACAAGATTGGGACAACAGATTTGGAGTCCTCTCTATACCAACTCTATAGGTGGTTACAATGATGGTTGACTGGTGTTTGTGATGGCGAATAGGGATGTAATGATAGTGGTTTGGTTGTTATGATGTGTTGTGTGAGGACTGTGGTGATAGATCAGATATGATTGTTGGTTTGGTAGTGGCTAGACGATTCGACCCTAAATTGGCCTGGCCCTATTGTAAAAAGTATGGCCCTAACCCATATGGCCATAGGCCTGGGCCTGCACCAATTTTCCCCCAAGAAAATCCAGCCCGGTCCTGCCCTAAAAAGGCCCGGGTCAGGCCCTAAAAATGGGTTGGCCTGAAATCGGTTCATTTTTTAGGGCCTGGCTCGGTTTTTGGCCCGTTTTCTCGCCCTCTTAGAGTTAGATTTCTTCGAATTGGACTCCACAAACCTATATAATCACAGCAAGCAGCATAATGTTTATTTTTGTCTGAAAGGCTATGCTCGTAGCTTATCAGTTGTAAGAGTACTAAGAATTGGCAACAACCATGAAGATGGAGACCGTAATCGATCAAAATTGACATTATGTTGAAGATCAATAGAAAGGCTGATAAATCTACATTGGGCATAGCATAAACAAGTTACCCATCCAGGTCAATGATATAGTCAATATACTTTGCGATGGAATCGTGCTAGAAATGAGCACATCATTGAATACAAATGCTAAAACTCCAAAAAGTATCATCCACGGTACTCAATTTGATGACATTTTAGATGTAAACAACATAGAGGACAAACAGGGCCAGACTTGAAAAAGGGGACTACCTAAGGGCCTATACAGTTCTAGAGCCAAAAAGTAGGTGTCTACATAGCCTAACCTTAGTGCTCAGTTGGTCATGACACAGTTAAGCTGTAGCAAATATGCTCGTCTAGAGTAAGCATGGAAGCATAATCACAGGGCTACCTCATGCTCAAGAGTCTTCTCTATTGCTACGTTTATTGTCTCGATGAACAACTTTTAAGTTCCACTTGCTCTATCGCTTATGCTATTAGAGCATGAACCCAAGAATGCATATTCTGCTTCATACTTTACATTTCTCCACCAGTTCCAAATACTAATGCGAGTGACACTAATGATCCACAGTTCACATGGTTAGAAAACTGATCAAAAGCAAGCTTCCCGTATTTTCTAGTTCCTTGGTGGTGTTTGATCATCCAAAATTTCTATTCTACACAAGTATGATGCAGTCTATCATATCAAAATCTATCATTGATGCAGTCTATCATATTTTGACGCTAAAAATGAATGGGAAGAATTTTTGAAATTTTTTTTTTGGGGCTCGGGCCTAGCCCAAGCCCTGCCCTAAATATTGGGCCTAGGGCCTGGGCTTGGACTGAGCCTAGATATTCTAGTAAGTTGGCCCGACCCCCCTGAGCCCGGCCCCGGCCCGTTTTGTCAGTTGGCCCGATGGGCGAGGGCTGAGCCGGCCCATTGACATCTCTAGTAGTCGCGGCTTAGTGGTTTTGAGGTGGTGGTTGTGTGGGGATTGTGGTGGCACATTTGGGATATTATAATTGGTATTAGAGGTGGTTGTTAGTTGTGAAGAGGTGACTGGTTGAAGTGTGGGGCTGTAACTGTAGGAATGGTTGAGCGATGGTGTGATGTGTTTTGGCAATGGCGGATGAGTGCTTTGGCAGGGCTATTATGGTTCAGTGGTTGTTCAGCATAGTGTGAAGTCTTTTGTACTAATGGTGCGGTTATTGTATGGCTGTGATTGTTTGAGCAATGGTGGGAGGTGGTTTTGCAATGGTGGCATGGTGGGTTGTGAGGTGCTGGGTGGTGGTTGTGCGAGGGTTTTATGGTTGTGTGGCAATTGAACATCGGTGGAGGTGGCTTTACATTGGTGGTGGTGATGGTGGTGGTTGTAAAGATGTTAATTTTGAAGTGGTGAGAGTGAGGATGAGTTAGAGACATACATTTTCGGACAAAAGTTCCAACTCTCTTTACTTGAGCTATCAATCCTAATTCCTCATTAACGGGGTAATGATTTTGAAGATTACTTAGAATATATATGAACGATAAATTCAAACAGGCTACGTGCCAAAATACGTCTTGAGGTGTTGTAAGAGGTGACAACTGGTCATCACCATTTTGAGAAAGAAAACTTTTGGATGCTACTTGGATTTTAAGAATATACCATCCACGGTTATTTCTCAACAATTAATGATCATCATATATTATTATTTAACATTATGTCGCTAAAGATGCCAATAAAAAACCGATAAATAAGTTTAACTATTATTCTTTTGAAAACTATTTCCAATATCACGACAATTGAAACCGGCCGCCAAACATGAAAATTGGCACTTTATTCATTCAGATTAAATTTGTAAAATGAGAATATAAATGCCAAGCACGCCTTATATTCAGCAAAAATACTTAATATGGTGAATGATAAATATAATTATCTTTCTAAGTAATCAATCCCTTCCGATTGTGACTATTGTCATCAACGATGATAAGAGTTAAAAAAAAAAAAAAACTAATTTCCTGAGAGGGATGGTACAATATAAAAGCTAGTACATCGCTTAATCCACGCAAGTTGTCAGGATGATGCAAGGAAAACCACTTGCTTCCTAGGGAAGATTTTTATATGGCTAAGCTGGCGAATTGATGCATGGTTGGTTGTAAAGCAAAGTAATTGTCTCATAATTTAGTTTATCTATTAGAATATTCAGCCACATATTTAATACCGGTGCAACTAACAAAGTTCGTTAGCAGTTGTTATTGGTGTCAGACCATGTTGGTTTCTAAGTGCTTTCTAAATGTGATCAACCAGAAGAAGGTTTCACTAATCAAAAGCTAAGAGCCGAAGTACATCCAGAGGTTCTTTAATTCTTCTGCCTGCTGCTTAATTATACAAAATATAAACCAGCCATTCATTTCAATGTCACCCGGAACTGAAAATAAAAGTCCTTCCTTCTTCTAAGGCCTATCTACTAACCATATCCCGAGATTTTTAGACGATTTACGCTTGAATATACCTTCGTGAATGAACCTATGTTAGTGCTTTTTTGATCATCAGAGATTCGATATTCCTATTCTTCGGACTAGCAAACCATGCAGAGAAATTTATCCGTGTAATTAGCAAAAGTTTGAGATCCAACAAGATGGAGAGACTACCATATAGCAAAAGCCTCAACCACCTTTTATAATAAAAAAAATTCTTCTTCTTTACAACTTCCCCAATCAATTGCTTTGATTCCTCCTTTTTATGCTGCGCTGTTGGTATTTGCTATAAATTGCGCCCTTGGATGCAAAGGATGTAGACCCTGAACCCAAAAGTCTAAAAGAGTGTTTGGGATTGATTATGAGATGGTCAAACCTGATTAAATCTGGATTAAATCAGGTTTGTGGGTGTTTGGCAAAAGAGATTAAGAGATTTAATCCATCTTCAAAAGCTAAAAATTGATTTAATCCATAATTCTCAAAAGTGAGGATTATGGAATAATCACTTTTCCATAATCAGGTTTGATTTTTTAATTTACCATCATATCCCCATTTTTTTCACAAAAGACATCTCATACCCCTTAATTAATTAGATAGTTTCTGGAGGTTATCTCTTCTCCAATTGCTAAAACCTTCTCCTACGGCTAACAGAGAGGGATACAGCCGCCCTTTTCAATTCCTTCACACCATTTTATAAGTTCTTCTATCTTCAATTCACCAACACTATTTTTTTCACAAAATTATTTATTGAGTGTCCTCTATGGTCATTTTGTCATTGTGAAACTGATTTAAGTATTTTTTATCCAAACAATTTTTATAGATTTAATCTAGTTTACAACAACTTTTACCAAACAGTAACCTGATTCTGATTAAATCAGATTTTAAAAACTGATTAAAATTTAAGTTGAATCTGTTTTTTTTAATAAATCTCAAACGGGCTCTAATTCCTATCCCCTAAAGCTTCTTAGAGTTCTACCATTCTTTGGATATCAAAATCTCTAGTGTTATTCTTTTTTGGTAGACCAATCTTCGTAGACAACGCGGTTTGACCGAGTCTTTCCACGTTGCAATCCTCTGGTCAAAATCAGATGCTGCATGGGCCATCAACTGTAGCTTGCACCAATAATGGAAAGTCTTTTGACTTTGCAACAATTTTAAAGACTCGTAAACAATCTTATTGCCGCAATATTCCTGTTTGCCTAGAAAAAGGTGAAAAGAGGCATAGTTGAAGGTAAGAACTTTTACATGCACAATTTACAACTGTGACCGTATTTCACATCCTTTCGGACAGTATTTCTTTTCAACTTAAACTTTAGGCGAAAAAGTTTGGGCTTTGGCAAAAAAGAAAGAAATAGTCGACTAAACTTAAACCGACGATGAAAATGTCCAATGCTAAGATGTCATGCCGACACATTCAGGTAGTTTGGAATGTGTAATAAGTGTCTATAGGGAAGCAGTTGGTCACAATAACTAACTAATATTACCATATGTAAGTATTAAGTAATGTCATGGCTCCAATACCTCGATTTGCTACAAATTTATAATAAATCTCATTTCCTATGTTACCATTTTTTTATATGTTTCTGGTTGTAGATTCTATTTTGAATTTTGAATTTTTTCATGTCCATATTTTTGTTACTACATGATATTTTGTGAATTTTTAGGATAGAATTACACTTATTTAGTCATAATTGTTGTCAAAGTTCATATTAATGTTTACATCATCAAATGTACTAATCTATTCTAAGAATTTTGTAAAAAGTCAAAAGAGAAAATTCATGGAACCGAGCAAGCATGTGTCAAGATAGAAGAGAGATCTATCAAAAGGAGGGAGTTTTTATTAGTAACTTTTCATTTGTTTGTTACGTGGTAATTCGGCTTTCTTTTTTTATGTTTTTTCTTTTTTTTGTTTGAAGTAGAACTTAAGGTTGAAAGTTAACCGATTGTATGACTCTCCAATTAAAGTTTGATGGGAGGATTTCAAAGATGACTATTACCTTAAACATTTCCGAGAGAGACGGTCATTATGACAAAGTATGACTATTACTCCGATCCCAAATTAAACTAAACATCTTGAGTGCAAATTTTTTTTTTCCTTCCATAACAATCATTGCGATATTTGTTTAATTCACATACGTTGTCATTCTCCGACACACTAACATTTGTTATACGAATTTTTTTACTATTATATTGGTGGAAAAAAGATAGTTACAACTCTCCGTATAACGACAAGAAATATTCGTCAAATATATTCAATGACATTTCTACCAACACTTTTAGCGACATTTTCAATATTTTTTAGCATCACTAAAAATAAGCAACTAGAATCGTTTAGCAACAATTAATTATCACTATACTGGGGTTATAACTATTTTTCAATAGCAGTCAAAACTTTTCCCATCTACATTTAACAAAAAGTAAACGCGAAATTCAACCATTAATTATTGGGGCAAGAATGGTAACAGTGGCATTAACTATTACGTTCAATGACCATTAATTAACTTGTTGTCCATATCAATTTATCAATTCAAAAAGTGACCATCATTCATTTCTGAGAATACAGGGTGCTTTTTTGGGTTACCATGTTTCAAAGTGATTTCTTTCCTCTATTCGAGCATTAAGAAGAGCAGAGGTAAAACAGACAAAATTGATAATGAAAAGGATGTAAAGATTATTAGACTGGTATATATAAATTACATTAAATCATGACATCTGTTACCTTAATTGGTGGAGCCATTTAGACCTATAATTTAGTGTCAAAAGTGCAAAACCAACAAAGGGATATAAACAAAAATCCGGCTACAGTCGCCGAAGGAAGAGAAGCCAGCTGCTGTCGCTGTCGCCGTCGCCGTCGCCAGAGGTCTCGCCGTCGTCGCCAGAGTCTAGCCGTCGTCGCCGGAGGTCCTCCGCCACCGTTGCTGGGCCACAGGTCTCTTTCTTCTCTTATCCTCATCTGCGAGAGGCTCTCGTTTCTTTCCTGTNATTTTTTCTTTTCCCCCTTTTGTCCTCTCGTTTCTTTCCTTTTCTTTTTTCTTTTATCCCTTTGTCCTCTCGTTTCTTTCTTTTCTTTTTTTTCTCCCTTTGTCGTTGCAATTCCAGTTGGACTAAATAAATATTGACCAAATAAATTATGACTTGTATTTAAATTCTTTGTTTTGATATATATATATATATATATAAATATATAAAAAATTTATTAAAAAATAAAGGTATCTGTCTCTGATTTTTTTTAAATTGCGGTGTCCGTGCTACCTACGGTACCTCCATATGGAACCTGGGTAGTCATTCTTACGAAACTCCAAAGCAATTTCCTCGTCTTTGGGCAATTTCGCCTGTACTTAGTCGATTTGTCTGAGTCTTCTTCTCAGTCGTTTACATTGAATGGTCGTCCTAAAACATCACCGGCTCTGCCGCCAGACCTGGGCGATATATAAGTCGTGGTAGAGGTTACAGAAGCGAATACAAAAACACATTTCTGCACTTGGGGTTTTGTAAACTGAAAAAAATGGTTGAAATATTTTCTCAGTACGAAAATTCCTTAACTCTGAAGTTGCTGCTTTTGTCACTCTTTGTTTTCGTAACTAGTGTTCCGTCTGTTGAGGCTAGAATTCGCCGGTACAGATGGGAGGTGAAGTATGAGTACAGGTCACCAGATTGCTACAAGAAGCTAGTCATCACCATCAATGGCCGAGCGCCGGGGCCTACAATCTTAGCGCAGCAAGGCGACACGATCGTTGTGGAGCTCAATAACAGTTTGTTAACTGAGAATGTGGCGATTCACTGGCACGGGATTAGACAGGTTGGTAAAACTGCATAAAAAGGAAACTGGCGTTGCCAGAGAAGAGTAGCACAGTTATTCATGCAAGTGGTACAACCATGTGCTGCTGCAGCTTCTCTGGCGACATGATTGTCAAATGTCAGGACTTGGTCAGCGCAAGTTCATCAAGTGCCATAATAAAATGTTTATTTATCATATCTCCTTTTCGGTTTCAGATTGGGACGCCATGGTTTGACGGAACAGAAGGGGTGACACAATGCCCAATTCTTCCTGGTGACACCTTCACATACAAATTCGTTGTGGACAGGGTAAGTTCATATGTCCTTGATCTCTGCATCAGTCTAAGCCCTGCTTTCGCAATCATGTGCCATGTGCGATTTGCCATTCCATACTCTCTTTTTGCTTAAATGACTCTTAACAGATTATGTTAAAACCATGTCTGATTTTTAAAAGGCTTCCACCAGAGGCCAAATTTTGGTCCTTTTGGAGAAAAGCTTCCATGTGATTGCACTGATTTACGGGCCACACACGGTGCATGATCTCGAAGTACGTCACAGATTCGTTCATCTTGTTTCTACCAACCAACTAAGTTTACAAAACAGCTGCAGCATACAAACTGTAGTTTTACAAAAACAACTACAGTTTTAACAAAAGCGAAATTCATGTCTAATTATTGTTTTCTATATTTGATTGTAAGAATAAATTCTTAATCATAAGATGACCGATTTCGTTTACTTTCCTCTTTCACTTGTGTAGTAACATACTGTTTGTTTATGAAACTGTGTAGCCTGGAACGTACTTGTACCACGCACATTATGGTATGCAAAGACAAGCCGGCCTATATGGATCTATCCGTGTTGCACTTCCGGATGGAGAAGCCGAGCCGTTCTCCTATGACTACGATCGCAGCATCATTCTTAACGATTGGTATCACCAGAGCACGTCTGAACAAGCGGTTGGCCTGTCCTCGAAACCCTTCGTCTGGGTTGAAGAGCCTCAGGTAAATATATAAACAAGATTGCAGTTCTTTCAACTTGTCTCTTTTTAATGCTGATACATAGGAGAAAAGTCAATTCATTTCGCTAATGCTTTTCCTTTTTTTACTTGGTCAGTCACTTCTGATACAAGGGAGGGGAAAGTTCGACTGCACTTCATCACCAAGCATAGGAGATGGCCTTTGTAATGCGTCTAGTCCTGACTGTTCTCCTTACGCGATGACGGTAGTTCCCGGCAAACCATATCGCCTAAGGATCGGAAGGTTGCCTGCCCTAGCCGCTTTAAGGCTTGAAATAGAGGTAAGCTCTCATACTAGACGACCGTACTATGTGTGTGTCTCCTCTCCAAAATTTAATCAGTGTTTGACGCAAATGAAGCTACATGTACAACTTTTTGAGCTACAGCCACAAGCCACAATGACTTGTCTTAAGCGAGGATACCGTAAATAGAATGATCATACTTGTGTACAATAATTTAAGGGTGTCGATGCGTTTTTTATTTGATAAATTTACGTTCTTTTGTGGCTAACGGATTAAAAGTATCACTGATATACCTTCTAGCAAAAAAGAAAATGTTCGAATTTGGCTTCACTCCTATTTAACGAACAACCACTAGAACACATTTATAGCACTTAACAGATTTGTAAGCTCCTACTAGGTTTGTTGCTCAAATGCTACAGTTTCTTTGCAATGCAGGGGCATAACATGAGTGTTGTTGAAGCCGATGGGCACAATGTCGAGCCATTTGTGGTGAAAAATCTTTTCATTTACTCCGGTGAGACGTATTCAGTCCTAATCAAAGCCGACCAAAACCCTTCAAGAAATTACTGGATGAGTTCAAAAGTTGTTAGCCGGAATAGCACAACCCCAAATGGCTTGGCCATTTTCAACTACTACCCAAACCACCCTAGAAGAAACCCTCCAACGGTTCCGCCAGCCGGACCCCTCTCGAATGACCTAGCACCAAGAGTGGCTCAGAGCAATGCAATCAAATCTCACCAAGGGTATGCTCTCCCTCCTCCCTTGAAGCCAGACAGAGTCATTGTATTACTCAACACGCAAAACGAGATCAACGGATATAAACGCTGGTCCTTGAACAACGTCTCGTTAAAATTTCCTCATACCCCGTACGTAATAGCGCTGGGGGAAAAATTGCTTCACTCATTCGACCAAACGCCTCCTCCTGATAGTTACGATGTTGCAAACTATGATATTTATAGCATCGCGAACAATACGAATGCTATTGCTAGCAACTCAATTTACAGGTTGCAGTTCAACACAATAGTGGATATTATTCTACAAAATGCAAACACCATGACCGCGGATAATAGTGTGACGCACCCATGGCATCTTCACGGGCATGATTTTTGGGTACTCGGGTATGGCACAGGCAAGTTCGACGTGAACAGTGACCCAAAAAAGTACAACTTGGTCAATCCGATTATGAAGAATACGGTGCCGCTTCATCCCTACGGATGGACTGCTTTGAGGATTCGGGCCGATAATCCTGGGGTTTGGGCTTTCCATTGCCATATAGAGTATCACTTCTACATGGGTATGGGAGTGGTGTTTGAAGAAGGGATTGAGAGATTGGGACGTCTACCTTCATCTGTTATGGGATGTGGTGCTACCAAAGCCTTTCATAGACCATAAAAACTTTGTAGGTTCAATTTTATAGGTCTTTAGAATTGAAAACCATAGAACTACAATTATTTCCTTCTAGTTTGCTTTGTAAATGGAGGAAATTTTTGGAAGCAACTGTTTGTTCGCTTTGTTCAGTATAATTATATGGTTATAGCTAATGGACCAGTGCAACAGCACGGGTTGAAATGTAATTTATTTTTTTCATCAATTATTGAATAACTTT
Source organism: Escallonia rubra (assembly GCA_033065855.1). Classification (NCBI taxonomy): domain Eukaryota; kingdom Viridiplantae; phylum Streptophyta; class Magnoliopsida; order Escalloniales; family Escalloniaceae; genus Escallonia; species Escallonia rubra. Next base: position 55,257 of record JAVXUO010000808.1, read on the forward strand.
TTGCATGTTGAATCAAATATTTATTGATTTATTTGAAAAGTCTTTTGCATATCATGAATGTCTCGTAACTTTATGGATGAACTGTATAACTGAGTAGCCGGGTGAAAAATTTCAACAAAAAGAATTTTTTGATTTTATCAAATTATGTAACAAATTAAGTAGTGCTGGGAACATGCATGCTAATATTTATTTCTATTTCATTAATCTTAAAGTTAATCTGTGAACTTGGACTGTTATGCTGGTGTTTTAAAGTACTTTTAAGAATTAAGTTATATTCACTTTGATTCTTTTTCTCACTGGCTTATACGATTTCCTAGTTTATATTATTCATTTAAAATCAATTTCTTAGGTAAATTGCTATGTTGGTATTTTAAAGTATATATAAGAATTAAGTCGTATTCAGTTTATATATTGTTTCCTTAAATATGAAAGAAAGCTATGAAATTAAAAGTTATTTATCTTTGACTCATATACAATTTTCGTATTTCAAATCTGTGAGATTTTATTTTGTCTTTTAAAGTGCTTTTTAAGTGTTAGTAGTTAAAATTAAGGTCTAACAAGTGAATACATAGAATAGATAAAGTTGTAGGGCGTAGAATTGAATATTTTTTTTTGGCTCCTCTAAGGTTTACTAAAACTATGCGAATAGCGTATCCAAATTTTTTTCGATAATAAGTCATTGTAAAGTGTAGTGATGCATATCTAACTTTAATAAGTAGAGGTAGAAAAGGAATGGAACAACAAAACAAACACAATGGCATGTTGCATAAGTGAAAGAGGTACATAAAAAAAAGAACACTGAAAAAAGTTTAGTATCACTTCCACAAGCTACAATGCTTCGTTTATGAACCGGGGCAAGGTCCAATTCAATTTTATTTTTTCATTGACTTACAGTTTACACTTATGAAACTTGATAAAGTAAGACATTAGTAAAGAGAATTATCTCAAATCATATCTCTTGCGAAACATATTTTTTTTTATATACTTTTGCAAAGATAGACAACATAAAAAACTACAAATTATATTTAAAATTGGAATAACAATCTAATGGAAATAATCAACAGACGACATCAGAAACATAAACACGTTATTTGCTAGGTGAAAATAATTGAAGTCGAAATAGTTTACATAATTTAGAAGGTAGTGGTTAATTAACGAGAGTACTAAAGAATTGTGATAAAATGATTTTTTAATCATTATTATGTGATTAAGTAAAAGAAAATGACAAATGTATAAAACCTCTCTTCACGTCTAGTGTATCGTATCCAAAGAAACAAATTATATATATATATATATATATATATATATATATATATATATATATATATATATATATATATATATATATATATATATATTCTTATGAATTGGTCATTAACTTTGCATTAAGATTTGTTAAATACAGTAAGCAAGACATGAGTTGAAAGTTTACTATTTTATTTTATGTACTCAAAACGATAGATAACATTAATAGTGAATTGCACTTGAACTAAGATTTCGAAGTCTAAAACAAAGTATTCAAAGAGTGGAGCATGCAATGAGTTATTAATTAGTTCACGTCAAATAAGAATTTTGCTTTACTTTTCAGTAATGTAAATATCATTCCTATTTTTCTAGAAAATATAGATTTAGAAGTATAAAGCTCATGAAATCATACACAAAACTACTTTTTTTTTCTATAATTATTACTCACGAATAGTTAAATAAACTTTTTATTAATCCTCTATTCATATAAGTGTGTGGGACATATTTATGTTGTTTACTTTAAAACGCACGTCATTGATTAGTAATATCCCATTTTATGAATATTTCTGCTGTAATATGCTAGAATTATTGATCAATCACAGTCATCTGCGTCGAAAACTAAAAGTCATAAAAAGATTTTAAAAAGGAGCAAAGGCCAAATATGTACCTTAAAGTATATTCAAAGTACAACTAAAGTACTCATGGTTTCAAACGTGCCAAATCAGTACCTAAATTTCTAAAAATGAACCAAATTAGTCTGACTGCTAACAAATCACAGATTCTGTTAAAACGTCCCGGGATAAAATCGTCATTAAAGAAAAATGTTATAAAATTTGCTCTATCCTTCTCTTTACAACCCCTTTCTCTCCCTTCAACCTTTTCTTTTTCTTCACACACCCCACACAGTTACACAGATAAACTCTCTCTCTCTCTCTCTCTCTCTCTCTCTCTCACACACACACACACACAGAGGTCCTGTAACAGCCCATAAATATGGAACTCCATCGCCCCGGACCCCTGGAATGTTAACCTATAACATCACCACATATCATAACATTTGGCATAATATCAGATCTTCCAAAACAACAGAACCCTAAGTTCTTCTAATAATGTAAAATTCCACAAAAGGGATCCTAACCTTAAGTTGTTAAAAATTAAACATAAGTTCTTAACTGAGTACACTAACTGTACTGGCCAACACAAGGGTCCTATAAACACAAAATAGGTAACTGTCTTAAGGTCTTACCCAATTCTAGCTCTTCCTCACGCGATCTACTGCTGGTGGCTACCTGCAGAACGAAACAAATAAGGGTCAGCTTTTGAGAGTTCAGTAAGGTCGTTCACGGGTTATTCTTGAAGGAGTTACAACAATTCAAAGACAACCTGTTAAGGAATTTCAGAACAATCACATCAATTTGACAAAAAGAGGGAAAAGAGTTTTAACTCAATCCCTTTTGATAAGATATCCAAACAGTTGTTCTCAGTCATTCTTAGAACGATCAATCCAGATACGATACAAATAAATTTTAAGATACTGACCATGGGCAGTTGCAATGTCGTATAGGCAATGCTCGGTATAATGTACACGTGCATGATGTACGAATACTAATCCATATAGGTACTAGTCTGCGTTCTATGCAGGATTCAGACCAGCCTTATAATGCCCGCCACAGTACTGATCACCATGTCAGTATACAGAAGACATATATCATGGAATCAATACACAGTTCAATGCTCAACATGCAATAAAAGGTGAGCACCGATAAGATTTCAAATAATTGAATCAGTTTCAATATTAGGGTTTACTTGCCAATAACATATTATATGTGTTAAATACACGTTAGTACCCTGAAAGTACCACAAAATCTCACTTGAGGGTTCCAAAGTTTAATTTTTACACGTAAGGGCCTGCAACTCTAAATTTGCAATAAGTAAGTACATCCGTCCACATTCCTAACAATCAAGGCTTTTCCGTCAAGGGCATTTTTTGGTTTCCATATTTGGGTATTTCAAAAGCCGTTTGAAAAAATGGAGCCTTAACTGTCAAAACCCTTTTATCTAACCTAAAATCCCAATCGTAATTTCGTAACCCTAATCTCACACCGGAAAACCCCAAATCGCGATCCAAACCTAATCCCGTAATGGAATCGACCAATGTCTGGGGGGATAAGGAGCGTTAAGGATTACGACCATGGGCAACCATTGTACAATAAGTCTCATTTGTCCCTTAACCTTAATTGATTTTGGTTAGAACGATTTTACGTATACGAGTAATGTCTATGCATGCTAACAATGTCAGTGATGTATGTAATGGATATTACGTATACGAGTAATGGATGTATGTAATAATGTGATATAAAAATGTGATATATGTGTTAATGGTGGCCCCATTTGTGCAATTATTTTATGTAGGGAATGACTCCACCTTCTTTACTATAAAATTGATGTTTGGGGGTCATTTTTACATGAGACCTCACAAAGTGTATGACCCTTGTCACGTTATATACATTGACTATTGTGATACTGAGTGCATGTCAATGATTGAGTTAGGAAAAATATGTGAAGAAATTGGGCTGGAAGGCTACATGAAATTTTACTACAAAACATATGGGAAGGACTTAGAGTCTGGGTTAGTTAGAGTGGAGACTAATAGTGAATTAGTTCAAATGCGGCCTTTTATACCTGAACACAAAGATATTGAAATGTATTTTGAAGAAGTGGATGAGGAGAATATGTTTTATGAGTATTATGAAACTCATCTTCAAGAGTTAGATGCTTTACCAGGTAGAAGAACTTCAGTGGTCATAGAAGAGTCAGATGAGGATGGTCAAGTTATTCCTAATGATATGACAGTTGGTTTCTATTTGGGTGGAGGGAATACTGAGATGCCTTTGGGCAGTGAAACAGTGGGTGACAATGCTGATGGGATAGGAAATGCTGAGATGCCTTTAAGCATTGAAAGAAAGGGTGGCAAGGCTGATGGGGGAGGGAATACTGACATGCCTTTAGGTAGTGAAACAGTGGGTGACAAGGCTGATGGGGGAGGGAATGCTGAGATGCCGTTAGGCATTGAAACGGTGGGTGACAAGGTTGATGAGGGAGGGAGTACTGGCATGCCTTTAGGCAGTGAAACAGTGGGTGACAATGCTGATGGGAGAGGAAATGCTCAGATGCCTTTGGGCATTGAAAAAGAGAGTGACAATGTTGATGGGGGAGGGAATGTAAACATGTCTTTAGGCATGAAAACAGTGGGTGACAATGTTGATGTGGGAGGGAATGCTGAGATGCCTTCAGGTATTGAAACAGAGGGTGACAATGTTGATGGGGGAGGGAATGTAAACAGTGAGATGGGTGTTCAGGGTGATATAATCATGGAAGCAGATAGTGATAATCAAAGTGACAGGTCTTATGAACAAATGGATGACAGTGAGTTTGGGTCTGAGTGTGATGACATTTTATTTAATACAAACATAGACAGAGCTGCAGAGTTTGGTGGTACTTTAGTTGAGAAGGGGAATGAGAAGGGGAAAAATGTCATGGTGAGGGAAGCTGCATCTGATGAAGATTGTTTCTCTGATGGACAGATACAACCTGCATTAAGTTCATATGATGATGAAGTAAACAATGAATTGGACTTTGTAGAGTTTAATGCTGAGAGCTCCATGGAGCATCCAAAATTTGAGTTGGGAATGATTTTTAGTAACCATATACAGGCAAGAGATGCCATCAAGATGTATGCTATTAGAGAGGGAAGACCAATCAAATTCTTATAGAACAATAAATGGAAACTTAGAGCATTTTGTAAACCAGAGATGCCTGAAGGTGTAACTTGTACATGTGTTATATATATATATCCAGGTTCAGAGGACATGACAGTCTACAAGTAAAAACCCTAGTTAACAAGCATACATGCAACATGTCATTAAAAAAATAAGCATGTGACTTCTGGATGGATGTCCAAGAGGTACATTCACTACAAGAAAACACGTTTTTAGCGACAGAGTTTTACCGATGGATTTTACCGTCGGTAAAAGTCTGTCGTTAAAAACTTATTACCGACGAAGTTAGTGTCGGCAAAAGTTTTTGCCGACAATGTTTTTGCGGCGGTCTTTTAGCGACGGAATTACCGTCGCTAAAACTTTTTTACAAAAATTCATTTTTCTAGAGTTTTATAAAATTGTTTTAGCGACGGGAATAATCCGTCGCTAAAACTTCCGTCGATAAATATCGTGATTTATCGACGGACTTTTAGCGACGGATTTGTCCCGTCGCTAAAAGTCCTCGATTAAAACAAACAGATCTGCCTTTCTTTCTCTTCCCCCGTTTCTCTCTCTGAAAAAACTCCCATCGCTGTTCTGAGCTCCGGCGACCAACCTCCACGGTGACCCACCTCCGGCGATCCCCTTCCACGATGACCCCTCTACTGCACTGCCCCCGTGTGAAAATTCCTCCACTGCCGCCACGTGAAAAGCCCGCCACCGTCGCGCCACCAACGCCGCCGCCCTCCACTGCTGTCGGATATTGTGTGTTCTTTATTAGAAGGTAAGTTCCCAACACCCTAATTGGTTTTTCTACCCTACAAATTTGTTTCATAATTTTCTGCTCATGCTTGATTTTATACGATTTGAATGATTAGCTAGTTGTACGAATGTTGTACATAAGTGAGTGGTTGCCTTTGATCAAGTTCACCTGTATCATACCTTAATAGTTGATGCAAATGCGAACACATAGCAAGTAAAAAACGAAAAAAAAACGCAAATTTGAAAATAAAAATACGAGGGGCTTGGCCTATCCAAGCCCTCCGAACAGTGGCAATGTACATATTCAATGCAAACCCTGGGATACAAATATGAACATCACCAGAAATTAAATGTAAATGAATGTAGTCGAATAACACTAGTTTTTTGTTTTTTTTGTTTTTGTACAAACCACGAAAAATAAGGCACCCTTCCGTAAAGAGCCTAACATCCCATCTTAATCAATACCTGCTTTACTTTATCCAACAGATACGAACAAGATAAAGACTTGTTAGAATATGATTTACAAGTATGAATAAATGATTTTAATTTTTTTTTCTTCTGTAGTTTAGCTTGAGATTGAATGAACATAGCATCCTTGACAAAGAATATATCTTCCAGATTAATAAGAATAAGACACTTTAATTTGGTTGGATGAGACTGCATTATCTTTTTGGAGGACACATGGGCATGTCAAGCTTCGCCAAAGTTCATAATCTTATGCACCAATGTTCTAAGTCTAGCATGTTGCTCTTTCTTCGAAAGCAATTCTCTTCAAAATCAAAGGATCTTGGAGATTCTTGGTGAATATAATGAGTTTTGGGAATGACACAAATGGAAAGGTAAATGAGTAGAGCTATGGTAGTTGTGCTAGCAAGACGGCGGTGGCACTCTTGGTAGTACGTAGTTATTGGGGTTGGGAAGACAGTGAAGGCGACAATGATGTTGCACGTGATAGTGAAACCTATGACAATGGCAATTGTAGTGTTATGATCAGGTAGATGTAACAGTGATGTTGCACATGATATTGTAATTGTGGTGGTACTAGTGATTTGAGGTGTCCGTGGTTGATAGGATGAAAGTGATATCGACAATAATTGTGATAATCGGTGGTGGCAGTGCTGATGGCAGTATTAACATTATCACAGTGGCAACCATTACATTGATGGTGGCAGCGACGATTAGTACCGTCGCTAAATATTTTATAGAATTTTATAATTTTTGATGATTTTTAAAAAATATATAAGCGACAGAATTATTCCGTCGCTAAAAATTCCGTCGGAGAAAGCAGGGCTTTACTGACAGACTTTTACCACCGGCCTAGTCCCGTCGCTAAAAGTCTTATCTAAAATATCAAACCCTAAATTGAATGCCCTGATCGAATCGAACCCTAAATTAAACTAATTGAACCCTAAATTGAATGCCCTAATCCAATCGAACAGTAAATTGAACTAATTGAACCCTCTAATTGAATGTCTCAATTCAACCGAACCCTAAATTGAACTAATAGAACCTCCTAATTGAACCATAAATTGAAGTAACTGAACCCTAATTAAACCCTAAATTGAATGCCTTAATTGAATCGAACCCTAATTTAAACTGATTGAACCCTAAATTGAATGCCCTAATCTAACTGAAACCTAAATTGAACTAATTGAACCTTAATTGAATGCCCCAAATCAACCGAACCGAAAATTGAATCAATAGAACCCCTTAATTAAATCCTAAATTGAAGTAATTGAACGCTAATTAAACCCTAAATTGAATGCCCTAATCGAACTGAACCATAAATTGAACTAATTGAACATTAAATTGAATGCCATAATACAATCGAATCCTAAATTGAAATAATTCAAGCGCATCGGATATGTGCATTTTGAACAATTTTTTCCTATTTGAACATTGATAATTTGTTTGATAATTTTAAGTTGTTAATTGTGCATTTGAGAATTGTGATTATTGATATGTGATTTTAGGTTGTTAATTGCTGATTTTAGGTTATTAGCTGTTCATTTGAAGTAATTGCGATTATTAATTGATGATTTTAGGTTGTTAATTGATGATTTTAGATTGTTAATTGTGCATTGAGCATTTGAGATATTGAGATTATTGACGGAGGATGGGACCCAATTGGATTGAATGTGTGATTTTTGTTAATTTTTATTGCATTGAGCATTTGAGAATTGAGATTTTTGACGGAGGATGGGACCCAATTGGATTGAGATACATGTTAGTTAGCGCAGACACGGACACCACGTCTGATCGACGGTGTCCGACATTTAAAAAATAAATTAACGTATGCCGATGTGTCTGGAGGTACGTGTCGGTGGGCGTCGGACACGTGTCCGGAGGCGTCGGACACGTGTCGGTATGTGTCGGACACGTGTCCGGAGGTGTCAGACACGTATCAGACACCATATCGACACACTATATGAGGTGTCGGAATTGAGATGGTTGACGGAGGATGGGACCCAATTGGATTGAGATACCTGTTAGTTAGCGCAGACACGGACACCACGTCTGATCGACAGTGTCCGACATTTAAAAAATAAATTAACGTATGCCGATGTGTCTGGAGGTGCGTGTCGGTGGGCGTCGGACACGTGTCGGTATGTGTCGGACACGTGTCCGGAGGTGTCAGACACGTATCAGACACCATATCGACACACTATATGAGGTGTCAGAATTGAGATGGTTGACGGAGGATGGGACCCAATTGGATTGAGATACCTGTTAGTTAGCGCAGACACGGACACCACGTCTGATCGACGGTGTCCGTGTCTGCACAATTAAACCCTACACCTCGGCACAATTAGGACTAATCAGCAATACTCGGAACAATTAAACCCTAATTAGGACTAAATAATCCTAATTAGTCCTAATCAACCCTAATCAGCTATAATTATCCGAATCTAGCCCTTATTAACATTAATTAGCCCTAACATAACCCAATTAGCCCTAATTTGGACTAATCATCACTACTCGGCACAATTAAACCCTAATTAGGACTAAATAACCCTAATCAGCTATAATTATCCGAATCTAGCCCTCATTAACATTAATTAGCCGTAACATAATCCAATTAAGCCTAATTAGCCCTAATTAGGACTAATCAGCACTACTCGGCACAATTAAACCCTAATTAGGACTAAATAACCCTAATTAGTCCTAATCAACCCTAATCAGCTATAATTATCCAAAACTAGCCCTCATTAACATTAATTAGCCCTAACATAACCCAATTAAGCCCAATTAGCCCTAATTAGGACTAATCATCACTACTCGGCACAATTAAACCCTAATTAGGACTAAATAGCCCTAATTAGTCCTAATCAACCCTAATTGGCTATAATTAATACTCGTAATTAAACCGAATAACCCAGTTAGCCCTTGTACATTCCATAATTATTCTATGTTGTCTAGAGATGGTTCAATTACTCGTTGTTTACAAATCCTGCCTTCTTTATATTAGTTGTTGTTTTGAGAAGTCCATTGGCAACGAGATGGTTCAACTCGTTGCCAACGAATTCTATTTAATGTGGAATTGGTAACATATGGAACGATCTTTCTGCAGTTTTGATATTTCGGAAAGATTCTTGCATATCTTATCAATTTCTGAACGCATGCATGCACAGAAACCATTAGTTCCCGTTCGAAGGTACTCATTACAAAGTAATGCCTTGTAATGAGCCTTTGGATGTCCAGTTTGGACAGTTTGGAAAAGCTAATTGTTTATAAAACAGTGTTTTGACTCATGCTTTGTGTTCTATGTCGTGGATATTTGGTACACGTTCTCGTGTGTTTCTCTGGGTGCATACAGATCTGGTGTTCTAACATCCGTCAAACCTTCCTGAGCAAGGTTAGATGAATGTTAGAACACCTAATCGATGTCGTGTACTTGGAGAAATGCGGGGAGGTGCTGCCGAATTTTTCACAGACATGGGACTAAGCATGAGTTATTCACTGTTTTATAAACATGTGCTTTTCTGAATGGGATAGGACCACTACCTGTTCAAGAGTGGAGGGGAAATATGTAGACATGTTGTAACATTCATGCATTGATATTTACATCGGCAATGCCTAATCACTGGTCATTATTGAAGGTGGTATACAGTACGATAATTCAGTCGTCATGTCAGTCGATCGAAGTTGGATGAAAAGGAAGAATGCTGAAGATTTTGAGTCTCGCGTTGACGAATTTCTCGACTTCGCTTATGCGCATCCTGCACATGTTGACCTTGATAAGATAAGGTGTCCGTGCGGTAGATGTGAGTTGTTGCACTGGAGAAAAAGAATTGAAGTAAAATGGCATCTTCGTCGGTACGGTTTTATGGGTGGATACACAAGGTGGACGCAACACGGGGAAACGATAGTATTGTCGTCCAACCTGGCTAGTCAAACTGAAGTTAGGGATGAGGCACGATATGATTACCGAGATATGATTATGGATGCTGGGCATGCTAATGTTTACTGGGGTAACTACAGTCCACAACCCCCAAACGAGGGGGCCCATCAGTTTTATGAGTCGTTGCGAGCTGCGGAAGAGCCGCTGTGTCACGACCCGAACCCACGGGCAGGCCCGCGAGCTAGGCACGTGACCGGCCGCAGACCCAATACAGTCCAACCAAGGGCTCTGCCAGGCCTTACTACAATCCTGTGACTCCAAAATAATTCTAATTTACGGACCTCCAAAAATTCGAATAAAACTCTCATTACATGTCTTTAAAACTTATAAAGAAAACTCGAGGAGACCTAAGCTCCTTACATCAGTTCAAGCATAACATAAATTAACATAGACTAAAATGTTCGAATAATGGACACTCATTATTCTAAAAGTTCTCTTCAGGCACTACTCCCCCGTGTGGCTCATACGGCTCCGCTTCCCTTAAGTCGTCACCTGAAAAGTAAGGAATGAGCGAAAGCCCAGCAAATACACCAGCCATGTTCCTAAAATAAGTTTACAATTTCTAAAACATGCCATGGGTTTTCTTTCAACAAATCCAACATTCGGTCATTGTCATCCTTAAAACCTTTTCCAAATACATATACACATATATACGAAGATTCAAAAAGAGGATTTTTAAATATGAGTACGATCATCGTTAATTACATTCACATCAAACACATATTTTTTCTTTCGTTAGGTATGTTGCGGTCAGCGTACGAGCCCCCCTGACTAGGGCCCGAAATCCCTCCTACACCCGGGATAAAATTTGTGGACGCATGGGCGAACCACCAGCCACAGTACTGTGCATCAACGTACAAGCCCCGTTGACCAGGGCCCGAAATCCAACATTCCCCCGTTGGATATGGGGCACAACAACCAAGTCGAGTTTCATTTACCCATTCAACATGTACTCAGTAAAATCCTATGATTCACATAACATTCCATGGCATTCTTTCAAATTACGTTTCTCATCAAATACTTTAGAAATAAAACATATGCAGAATAAAACTTTAAACTTCAAATGATCAAATCATAAATACATATTATAGGTTTTGCAAATAAGTATACGGAGGAACATGACAGGGGTACTTACCTCGCTCAAAATCTGTTTCTGGTATTTGCTCAAATGCCGGCTCTAGCTCTTGACTATCAAAACCTAAATAACAAATCATACGGATGTCATTTATTGACGCTCGGGCACGTTTAGGTATTATGTTTCTTTTAGATGAGTAAACTTTACCCAACTATCCCCCGACTTATGTATAATTACCTATTTGCACTTTGTCTGAATCTATTCAGAAGAGGTCCTTAGAAATAATTTAGTAACTATCGTGACAATGAAGCGTTACGCTATGTCCGTTCGGGCGCTACGCCGCTAACATAGCAAATGACCTTAAAATATTTCGAAACTTTAGACATTACCTTATCTTAGCTACATAAGATTATTGTAGGAGTTTCAGAATTTAATAACTTAGTTTACTATTCTATAATACACTAATGTCTCTATCACGAATAAAATTAGTTAACATGCTTCCCGAGCTCCGAAAAATCTAACATTTTTACTGTGTGTAGGTCTTGAAAAATAAACCTAAGTTACTTCTTTAAGTTTTGCCCAAAAGATTTTCTAGATATATTTTAAAAATTCGAAAGAAACTGCTGGAATAAGATAGTTTTTTAGCGACACTTAAGCTTTTACCTCTCTCTGCCACTATCTTCTTCTCCTTCATAATACAGAATCTTTCACCCGAACTACCTCACATGCAAAACTCACCAACACAGCAACTTCACACAGCCATATCTATATCTCTAATCTCCACACCCACACATGTATATATATATTAACAAAACCCCATTTCTTTCTCACACGTATATATATCAATTCCATGTCTTTCTCACAGGATCTTCCCCCCTCTCCATTCTCTCACGCATACAGTGTATCTCTTCAAACCCACTTGCACTCTAACACTCATTTGCACTTAAAACTCACTTCTATACACAACCACACACTCACTCATAATATATACCCACACACCCATATGCATATCACTCAATCTGCTTCAACACAATATACCCATTAATTGTCTTCAGCCTTCATTCTTGCACCCTACACATGCACTCACATTCACACTTGAACGCCCACATGCGAGCTACATGCGGCAGCTTCTTTCCCTCACACTCATGCAGCAACACCTTCAAGACACTCACTCACTAATCCCCACAAATGCACACACCCACAATACAATATAGTTGCAGCCCCTTAACCGTTGCTTCCCCTTCCCTTCGTCCCTTCCAAGCACACAGCACACCCCATCTTCACACACTGCACCATCACCTCTCCCTCTCACCCTCGCACACACATAACCATAGTACACATACATGCTGACCACGGCAGCCTTGCTTTTGAGTCCACTGTCTCACGGCAGTGGTGCTCCTCTGCCGTAAAACTCACGTATGTTACAACCAACCGAACGCAACTTAAGAAACTGCAAGGCAGCCATCCGTGCAAGACACAAGGCAACACTCCGCTGCTACTTTCTCTTCTTCTCTTTCGCACACGGCAACTTCACAATGCACATCCACGCAACCCATCGGCCGCGTCTCCATCCACTTCCATTCCACGGTAACCATGGTTGTACGAACCCATCAAGGCACCATGGTGGTTGCCGCAAATCCCACGTGTATATATATCTACACCCCTAGATATTACATCCGATCCTTATACATATACTAACAGCTATTTCATTTCAAGGGAGACCCATGTACATCTACCCATGACACCAATTCATATAAAACTTAACACCAAAGCAAAACTTACCGGAAGAACATTCTTCGATCGCCGAGATCTCCTTCTATGTGCTCCGCCGTTTCCAGATGTGTGGCAGCTTAGGGTCGGCTGACCCATGAAGTATGTGTATATATATGTAACAACCCTAAGTTGTAGAATTACAACAAATCCCCCCCTAACTATATCCGAGTCCTTAAAATTCTATTCGGTACTTTTATGGTTGCAAAAATGTCCATAATTATTTATGAAAGATTTCGTATTAAAAGAATTTAACGGGTTACTACTTAACCCCGCTACACTACTTCGTAACTAAAGCTGCCAATAAAATATCGACGCTAACTATATGTATAAAATTGTCGCTAAAGGTTTCTAGAAAAATACCAGTTAACGCTAATCCTTGCCAACGACATTAATCAATATCAATAATATCTGTTATCGTTAAAATTTTCTCATGATTCTAAAATTGTCGCTAAAGATCATCATTATAATGCTCCCCAAATTCGTCGCTAAAAACTCAAAAGAACATCACTCTTAGAAACTGTTGCTAAAGTAATAATAACCGGTTAAGCCTAGGTTCGGGGTATTACACGCTGTGGGATGGAGCTCCGAAAAACACACGGCTGTCTGCGGTTAGTAGGTTATTACAGTTGAAATAAGACCACGGGCTGAGTGAGAAAGGTTTTAACGAGTTTTTTACCTTAATCAAAGAAATACTGCCCGAAAGTGAAAAGCTACCGGAGGGGTTTGTGTCCAACATATCTCGTTGTTGCAATGTATCGAAATGCAAGTTCCAAGGGATGAAGAGTCACGACTGCCACGTATTCATGGAGAGATTCATTCCTATTGCCTTCCGGGGACTGTTGCCACGGGTTGTTTGCGAGCCTTTGACTGAATTATCTCATTTCTTTCGACATCTATGCTCTTCTACGATCCGGGTGAGTAACATGGAAGTGCTTGAGAAGAACATTGCGGTGACGATTTGCAAGCTGGAGAAAATCTTCCCACCTTCGTTCTTTGATTCAATGGAGCATCTGCCTGTTCACTTGGCATATGAAGCTAAGATGGGTGGACCTGTGCAATATCGGTGGATGTATCCCTTCGAGAGGTAATCCTTAAATTGTTACAGTTGTTCGTTTACACTTAATGCGACATTTGTTATCATTGATATTCCACCTAACTCGATTCCCTAAACTTCTAGGTTCATGTTCCATTTAAAGAAAAAAGTCCGTAATAAGGCTCGGGTTGAGGGCTCAATTGCGGAGGCTTACGTAATGGAAGAACTTGTAAACTTTTGTAGTCAATATTTCGGTTCGGATGTTGGTACAAGGCTAAATCAACTAGGCCGAAATGATCCCGGAGCAAGCACAAATTTGGAAGGGCAATTGTCAATATTCAAGCAGTCAGGTAGTCCGTTCGGCCGAACGTATACTCGATGGCTAACAGATGAAGAGTACAGTGCTGCAACAATATATGCCCTTCTAAATTGCGATGAAGTTTCTGCATTCGTTGAGTAAGTTAAAGTCTTAATTCACTTACATTGTTGTACATAATTGAAAGTGTGTGTTAAGCGAGTCAAATGCATATTGGTTTGCAGTGAGTTCGATGCGGAATCTTTAATCACTGATCCCGCTGGACTTGAATCTCATCGGAAATCACAATTTGTACAGTGGTTCAAAATCCATGTAAGATTATTTAACGAAATTATATTATGTGTTATATACAGTTCTGTGGCCAATTAGTATACTGATTTATCCTTAATTTTTACCGTCATCTACAATAGGTTCAGTCAATGGATAGACCAGTGGCCTCCTGCTTGAAATTACTAGCCGAAGGCCCTAACAAACAAACATCCTATTACGGAGGCTATATCATCAACGGGTTTAGGTTTAACGTAAAAGATGATGACCGAACAAAACAAACCCAAAACAGTGGAGTCTTGGTCAACGGCGACTGTTATGCCGAGAATTGCATGGACTTTTACGGAGAGCTAGATGAGATTGTTGAGCTAACATATCTGGGTTCCCAAAACCGCCTGGTAATGTTCAAGTGTACGTGGTTCGATGTCACATGCAGTAGAGGAATCCGTGTTAGCTCTCAAGGGATTGTAGATGTCAATGTCAAGTCAAGACTTGCATCAGACGAGTCCTTTGTGTTTGCTAGTCAAGCTGTACAAGTCTTTTACGCGGAGGACGTCGCCAATCCCAAATCTCATTGGTATACAACTATCAAGTCCAAGAAATTGCCCGTGACATATGACAGTGAGCTAGACTCCTTTCAAGCCGACCAACCACGTGTCTTGTTCCCTGTTGAGGTCAACAACGAGGAGGACGATCTTCCTCTTCCAACAACACTTCTTGTGGGAGAAGAAGTCGTAGATGATGACGCGGAAGACGTTGAAAGTGTTGGAGATGATGTGACCGAGTCTACTGATGAAGAGGATGAATTAGAAGATGAAGAGGACGACGAGTCCCACGAAGAAGAGGGCGACGAGGAAAGTGATGAAGATGATTCGCAAACTGAAAATGATTGACTTGTAATGTTGTAACATCACGGGAAAAATGTAGTAGGACTTTAGAACTTGGTGTTTAATGATGTGTTTTTGCACATCCGTTCATATGTATATATATAGCTATTGTGCCGATGATGATTTTTGCCAAATTATTGTTTTTAACGTGTTAATGTCTTTGTAATTTATCTATATGAAGTCAGATATGGATAGGATACGGGCTATTCGTGGCCGGGCTGGACGCCGAGCTGCTTCCTCCCCGGTGGGTCCCACCTCGTCATTGCCTACTGATGATGAGGCACAGAGTGATCGCGGACAGTAGATAGGGCCCCAGCCGTCGCCGTCACCCCAGCCCCAGCCGCAGCTCGAGCATTCGCCCCAGCCCGACGCAGATTCATCCCACACGCGCGTGCATTCTCCATCTTCCGTGGGTTCTACCTCAGGTATAGTTGATAACGGTGTTTCGTACATTTTCGCTAGCCTTATATTTGAACTGTATTAATGTCTGTGTTTTATAGGATCTCGACGAGGCCGTGGTCCGACACGCGGGGTACGCATCGACCCCCAGGGTAAATAAAGAGTTACGCTCACGCAGGAGGGCCTGTAAGTACTAAAAATATCACCTCATGCCTTATATTTAAAATTTTGGGCTGTTAATTTATATTTGAACTGTATTAATTAATTTATTTACTTCTTTGGCAGGATCCTGGAGGCTAAGGCGAGGACGAAGATCGGCGTTCTTGTGAAGGGCCGATTCTTCGAGCCACGCCTGTACTGGAAGGACTGGGATGCCGCTGCGAGGGAGGCCTTATGGGAGGAGTGGCTGGTACGGTGAAGTATTTTTTTCAGCGTTAGTAAATGTTTAATTACAGTTTGTTTTATGTTGTTAATTTGTGTTATTGAATGCCTTACAGGAGGGGTTCACGTTTGACACGCCTTAGCAGCAGGTACTGGGGCAGCAGGCTTTCTTTGCCTACATCGGCAAGAATTACCGCCGATGGCTCCACGATGCACGGGACCGGGCGAAGAAGGCGCTGCCCGCGGGTGCCCCGATGACGGACATGACGAGATATCCCCCACATTGGATATCTCACAGTGTATGGGGGGAGATGATAGATCGGTGGGCTGCGGATCCAGGTTGGGACGCCAAGAGTAAGAGCGGGGCTGAGAACAGACAGAACAGAGATCCGACGCACACGGGGGGGTCGGTGCCACACGACATCGTCCGACACATGAACGCGGTCGAGCACCCGGATCTGGAGGAGGATGAGGTCATAGCTCTGACCTATACTCAGACGCACGTGCGGAAGAAGGACAAGGACGAGGCGCACCTTCAGATATTGCCCGGCGGATCGATGTGAGTCAATTTATTTAAGTTGTTAATGTTTTTTCTTTCTATCCTCAATGTCCGTTTCGTTAATTAATGCCCTAACATATCGTTAAACCACTATTTTTGTAGGCCTCGTATGAACAACTAAGGGGGTCCGAGCAGCAGTCCGGACAGCCATCAGCGTCCACTAGTACGGCTGCGAGTACTGGGGGGTTGAAGCGATGGCTGGATACGCCGGAGGTCGTGAATCGGCCGAAAGGCCGCATACGCGGCCTGCCTAGCACGACTGCTCGTGTCGTGATAGGAGCGTCCTCACCCCCTACTGCCCTTCCACAAACACCGGCTCCTCGTCCTCAGTTGGACGACGAGGAGATCCAGCGCATTGCTACAGTGGTGGCGAGGATGATCAGGGAGCAGGGCACTGCTAGACAGTTCGAGCCGGCCCCGGATCAGCAGGATCCAGATCCGGGACTCGGCAACCCCTGATGAGCCCCTTCCCGTGCCCGTTCCTAGCTTCCCCCACCCCCCCCGCGCCCTGCTTGTACTCTTCTCCCCTCTCCTAACCGGCTGTATCCGGTTCCCGGCTTGTACATATATGAGTTTTTTTTTATAATAAATATTTTTTATAATTGATTATATATATTTCTTTCTGTATTGATTATTGCACGTTGTTGTTGAGAATTGAAAATTGTATTACAGGTCTGGGTAATTGAAAAATAAAAAAAAATTTGACTTTTGGCGACGGATTAATTCCGTCGCTAAAGTATTCCTACAATCAGTTATTTAGCGACGGAATATTCCGTCGCTAAATAAATTTTTTAGCGACAGAATATTCCGTCGCTAAAATATTTAATCCGTCTTTAATTTGACAAAAAAGAAAATAAATTAAAATTCTAAAAATATAATTAGCGACGGAATATCCGTCGCTAATGAAAAATAAATCCGTCGGTAAAAATGACATATTTAGCGACGGATTTAAAAATTCCGTCGCTAAACTATTAGTGACGGGCTTTTATACGAGGGATATTTAGCGACGGTGAATCCGTCGCTAAAAGAATTAGCGACGGATTTTGATCTTTTAGCGACGGATTTCGCCGTCTCTAAAAGCCTGTTTTCTTGTAGTGATTGATGTTTTTAGGACAATCCCTAAGTTGCCTGTAACTGCCTTCAGGACAACTATGATGAGAGATGTGGTGATGAATGTTTCTAGGGTTCATGTATACAGAACAAGGGAAAAGGCTATGGAACTTGTTCAAGGGACAATAACTGACCATTTTTCAATGTTGTGGGACTATGCTGCAGAGTTGAAAAGATTGAACCCTGGGACAACATGTGTAGTCAAATGTGTTGAGGGTAGCATAGCGGAAGGACATTCAAATTTTGAGAGATTTTATTACTGCCTAAGGCCACTAAAAGCTAGTTTCAAGACTGGATGTAGGCCTCTTATTGGGCTTGATAGTTGACACCTTAAAGGGCTCAATCATATGCAAATGTGGTGTGCTGTAGGGGTGGATCCTAACAACGAAATGTACCCTTTAGCATGTGTTGTACTTGAGTCAGAGTGCAAGGATTCATGGGAGTGGTTCTTACAGCTACTGAAAGATGATGTAGGCATGGTAAACTAGAGTGCATGGATATTTATGAGTGATAATCAAAAAGGTTTAGTGCCTGCATTAGAGTCCAAAGTCCCAAACTCTGACCACAGGTTCTGTGTGATGTATATGCTTGGCAATTACAAAAGAGCTGGACATAAAGGGAACAACCTGCATGATTTGTTGGTGAGAGCTGCTAAGGCTACTCAGATTTTTAAGTTTGAGAATTGGATGGAAGAACTTAAGAAGGTCAGTGAAGAGGCATACATGTGGATGATTGAGAAGCCACCTCATCAGTGGTCAAGATCCCATTTCAATACATTCCCCAAGTGTTATATGGTATGCAACAACATGTGTGAGTCATTTAATAGCAGAAGTCTTGAATCAAGGGATCAACCAATATTGACAATGCTAGAAGGGGTTAGGGTTCAATTGATGAATAGGCTACAGAAACAAAAAGATTTGGCTAAAAAATGGACCTGAGATATATGTCCAAGGATACAAAACTTGATAGAAATGTGGAAAGTGGATAGTGGAAGGTGTATTCCATCACAATCTGGGAGAGGCAAGTTTGAGGTGAATTGTATAGGGGGTGAAAAGTATAGGGTTGATATTGTGGACCACACTTGCACATGTATAAAGTGGAACTTGAGTGGTATACCTTGTATCCATGCCATTTTCTGTTTAAATTTCAAGGGGGAGTTGTCGCGACCCGAACCCACGGGTGAGCCCATGAGCTAGGTCCGTGACCGGCCGCAGACCTATCCAGACAACTAATTAGGGTTCTGCCAGGCCTTATTTAAACATGTACACAATTCTAAAATCATACATTCTAAACCATGACATGACTTCTAAAGATTTCCTTACAGCTCTTTTCAATATTATCTCCACTGAATTCCTCCATAAAAACCTATAGTATTTATTTTAAAGAAAAATTCCTGGACTTAAGCTATGAACAATTCAAATAAATAACTGGCGGTTCTACAATCATAACATAGATACTGCGGTCAGCATATGGTCCCACTGACTAGGACCCAAAATCCCTCCTCCACCCGGGATAACAAAGTGTGGACGCAAGGGCGAACCACGGTGCAACAGTACTGTGCATCAACGTATGGTCCCGTTGACCAGGACCCGAAATCCACTTTCCCCCGTGGATATGGGGCGCAGTAACATAGTCAACTATCATTTTATTCCACAGATACCGATCATTATTCAATTACTCATACAACAAATCCATGGCATTTCATTTCAGTTTTCATCAAACAATTTACCACGAATATAGGCAATAAAAGTGTTTTCAAAACTTTCATTTTTAATTGAGAACATGTATACCATATATAAATTTTCAAGTAGGTATAGGGAGAAATATGGTAGGGTACTTACCTTGCTCAAAATCTGCTTCTGGTACTTGCTCAAATGTTGGTCCTAGGTCTTAATTATCAAAACCTAAATAACAAACCATATGGATGTCATTCATTGTCGCTCGGGCACGTTTAGGTATTAGATTTATTTTAGATGAGTAAAATTTTACCCAACTGTCCCCCGACTTAATTATGTATAATTATCTATTTGCCCCCAATGGCTAAAGTACCTTATCCACCTAGATGTAACCTAAAAGACTCCCTTTTTAAACCACTTATGGGTATTTCTATCAACGGTCGTTCCCGAAATTTTTCGCTCGGAACCCTAAATTGCTCATTAAATTGAGCGTCAACGCTCAAGTCCCAAAAATATAACGAACTGCACTGAAATGCCACGACATTTCAAACTCTCAAGCATCACCATCATTTTAGATTACTCTAAATTCTAGGCTAAAAATAATTTTGTTTACTATGTTAAATAATTCAAAAACCTTTCTTAAAAATAAAATTGTTTGAGACACTTTCCATGCCAAAAAAAAATCCGAGAAAATTCCTCGTCAAAGCTTTCCCAAAAAGAAGGGAATTTTTAGTTTCGTACTTTGTCTAAAATTGTTCATATGAGGTCTTTAAAATAGTTTAAATAAATTGTTGAAATAGTGAAGCGTTACGCGATACACGATCGAGTGCTACGCTGTAAATAACGTTAAAAATAGCAAATGACTTTCAAAACTTTTGAAACTCTGGAAAATATTCTATCATAGCTACATAAGACTATTTTAAAAGTGTCATAATTTAATAACTTACTTTACTATTTTAAAATACTCCGAAATCTCCTATTCGGATAAAACTAGTTAGTACGCTTCCCGAGCTCAGAAAAATCTATAAGTTTTACTATGTGTAGATCTTGCAAAAATAACATAGGTTACTCTTTTGAGTTTTGTCGAAATAAATTCCTAAATATTTATTAAAAATTCGAAAAGCAACTACCGGGATTACCATTAGCGACACATTTAAGTTCCATTTTTAAACCAAAACTTTTCCCTCTCTCTGTGTATCATCTTCTTCTTCATACCAACACACAAGCTTTCTTTACCCGAGACCACTTCACACTTACAACTCACACACTTGCAAATTAACCTAGCCTTATATCTAACATTTATAAACTAGACTTATACATGCTTATATCTATATATTAACATATCCATTTCTTCCTCACACCCACTGCCATGGCAGTGGGTCTTCCCCTTTACCATTCTTTTAAGCTGCTTACAATGCATTCCATTGCACACACTTGCACTTCGTCACTCACTTTGCATAAATAACCACACACTCACTCACAATACACACACACACACACACACACACACACTCTCTCTCTCATATGTATATGCTCACACAAGGCATATCTCTTGCCTTCATTCTCCAGTGAGTCTTTCCCAAGCTACTGCCGTGACTCATTCTTTTCTCAAATCATTCATGGGCACAGCCTACACCTGCTATCCCTTTCCTTCACCTTTATTTTTCCTTTCCTTAAACGGTTTAAGTTAAACCCATTTCACACACACCACCTGCGTACAGCTATGGCAGCCTCTTAACTGTTGCTTCCCTTTTCCTTCACCCCTTTCAAGCACACTGCACCGTCACCTTTCCCCTCTCACCCGTGCTCACACAACCATTCACACACATCACTCCTCACTGCTGCCCTACGGCAGCCCTTCCCTCTCTACTCTCCCTCATTTGCACTCACGGTCACGCACATACTATCACACTACGACTGCCCCATGGCAGCCCTTCCCATCCCCCTTTTTTCTCCACACTTCAGCCATCCCTAACCCGCCATTACACCGGCCACAACGCCACGCCAACAGTCCCTTAACTGGCAGTCCTCACGGCACCCGTTTCTTCTCTCATTTCCACCTTGCGCACACCCAAAATCACAGCAGCTGTAGCAACCCCTTTTCTTGTTGTTTTCCCCCTTCTTTTGCACCCCTTTACTGCATACAAACACCCCTTTGCACTGCCGAACCTGTAATACCCCAGTATTTTTTTTATGCTATGTTATCACTTTAAAATAATTAAATAACTAAATAAGCAAGTTTGTGGTCTTTTTGCAATATTATGAAAGTTTTGGTGCCTTTTGAATAAGAGGCTAAAGTTTGAGGGGCTTTGTGTAATTAGCCAGCTAGGGTGTCATTTAAATAACATATTTTTCTCCAGCTTCCTCTTCCTTCTTTGGTAGCCGGCCCTCCCACTCTCTTCTCAATTTTCGGCAGTAAACTTCTTGTTCCTTTGGAGAATTTCGGCGTAATCAAGTAGCGTAGCTTGGGGCATCGAGAATTCGCGAATTTGCTTGTATAAGGTAAGGGATTTTCGGATTTCTTGCTGTGGCTTGGGTTTACTGCTTCAAATCTGAAAAAGAAAAACTCATTGGAATTGATTACTCTTGTTTTGTAGCTATGGTAAGGGAAATTCCGTATTTTAGCGTGGTAAAAGGATCATCCATGAAAATTTGTTCATAGACTCGCATTCCTTGCCTTATCAGTTTGTTCATCTATGGTACATGAATAGACATTCAATTCGAATTATCCTTGAAACCATTGCAATTTGTAAGATTTTACTCCTAAGAAGCTGAATTACTACTAGTGCTGTCCACCTTGGTTTTATAAAGAATTTACTTGCCTCTAATCCATCCACCATCACATGTTCGTATTTCAATTTAATGGCCAGCATCCACCTGTTTTGTTTCCAGCAGTTGAAGTTGATTACTTCATGAACTGTTCCTATAATGCTTTTGCCATGGAATCTTGTATTATATATGCTTGTATTCTCTATTCAATCATCAATCTTTCTACCCACTTAGTTGATTCTTTTTTTATAGCTTAACTGATATTTAAGCTATACTAGTGGGCAAACAACGGCAGGTAGTTTTCATTCTGCAATTCATTCCGGTCCTTTGGCATTCTTTGATTTCAGCTTGTTGTTAGCCAAGGAACCTGCTACACTCTCACTTGTTTCTTTTGGTGACCAAGGAGCTGGTCATGCTATTACTTTTTCTTTTAGTGCTATTAATGTTAACTAAGCCAACTCTTTTGCATTCCTGGCTCATGTCAATATCCACTTGCTCGTTTTGACACTCTAGATATTAAAAAGTTGGAACATTTTTGGCTATTTCTTTAGTTAAATAGCCCCCAGCCTTGGACAGTCACGCTGTTTGTCACCTCATGCAAGTACTAGAATGTCATGTGCCTTGGTTAGTCAAGTATACCTCTCCTTATTGTGGTTAAAGTTCAGGTGTAGCATTCTTGTCAACTTAACCTTCCCATGGCATGAAATGGTACTGGCTTATTTCTTCTTCTATTTTGCTACCACACTAGTATTTGCTCTTTGCCCTTATACCTTGAGATCTCTCTCTGCGCATGTACCTTGAGAACATGTATGCTTATCGTTCTTTACATAATTAATCCTTTTGGGAGTCAGATAAACTGTTATCGGGTCTAAATACGGTCTATCAATTTCATTGCTTTTTTTTATTCCTTAAATGACTATGTTTGAACAACTCTCAAATTGAGAGGGTCCTTTGGACACACGTTTGATTATATGCTGGCGATTAATAGATGCTTAGCATACTACCGGTAGCACACATTTGATGTTTTCACGTTTGGTTCGACGTTTGGGTCTTATGACCAACATAGTTATCGTATACTTTTGTTGTGTAGCATTCCCGGCATATTATTTATATGTTCAGGGTTAATGCTTAATCACGTTTGTTTCGGCATTTGATATAAGAATTTGGTTTACCCATTCCATCAAGTATTGTTGTTTGACTCTGTTAGTTGTTGCTTTGATATCTTGTCGTTTTTGTACCTTACTGAGCTATTTGAGCTCACCCTTTCACTCTACCTTGCCCCTTGCCACAGGTCATGAAAGTGACTAAGGATCTGTGTGACGGCGTTGGAGCTTTGAGATTCCTTTTTAGTTAATTAGATTGCAGTTTGTTTTGAGATCTTTACCTGAAAGTGAGTAATTTGATAGAATTGATTTCTTAGCCGCTGCGTTTAGTAAATTTGTTTTGTAACGGATTTTTTAAGAGATCGGATTGAATTAGATTTTTGGTTTTATGGAGATATTTTATGTTAGAGGAGTTAGTTGCTCTGTTATACCGTTATCACTAGAATTACAGCGGTATATCAGGAAATTTGATTGTAGTCACGCCTTCCGTTTTTTGGGCGTGACAAGGTTGGTATCAGAGCTTAGGTTTGTGATTCTGTAGACTCGTGTGAGCCTAGGTTAAATAATTGCGAACTAAATGTACGACAAAATTCGTCTCTTTCTACTACCATTTTTTTTATTTAGCGTGTGTCCTTCGTACATTTGTAGGCTCATACAGTTTCATTTGGTGTGTTAGGATAATTATGCCTCCTAGACGCGCTACTCGTGACACCAACGATCTTCAGAATCCACCAACAGATGGTGGAGTTGCTGACACCATTGTACAAGGATTTCAGAACTTGGCGAACTTAATAGCCGGAGGTGGCGGGATAGCGATGAATCAAAATCAAAACCAAGGGCAAAATGATGGAATTAAAAATGGAGATGTTGAAAAATTTAAGAAGTTAGTGCCGCTTTTAAGGGGGAACCCATTCCAGAGAAGGCTGAGGCGTGGGTGAACCAAAATGAGAAGGAATTTGACCTTTGGAACAGTATTGATGAACAAAAGGTGGCATATGCGGTTTTCATGTTAGAAGATGAAGCTGACCATTGGTGGAAAATGGTCAAACGCACGTAGAGTATCAACGTTGAACATCCCATGACATGTGAGCGATTTAAAAGTATTTTCTTTGAGAAATACTTTCCTCATAACGTGAAGGATCAGAAGGAGGAAGAATTTTTGAAACTAGAACAGGGTGACATGATAGTGGCACAATATGAGGCGAAGTTCACCTCATTGTCAACGTATGCCCCGCATCTAGTTGACATTGAGAATCGTAAAGCAACACTACAAGAAAACAGGCTTTTAGCGACGGGGAAATCCGTCGCTAAAAGCCCAAAATCCGTCGCTAAAAGAATTAGCGACGGATTCACCATCGCTAAAAATCCCTCGTATAAAAGCCCGTCACTAATAGTTTAGCGACGGAATTTTTAAATCCGTCGCTAAATATGTCATTTTTACCAACGGATTTATTTTCATTAGCGACGGATATTCCGTCGCTAATTATATGTCATTCCGTCGCTAATTATATTTTTAGAATTTTAATTTATTTTCTTTTTTGTCCAATTAGCGACGGATTAAATATTTTAGCGACGGAATATTCCGTCGCTAAAAAACTGTTTAGCGACGGAATATTCCGTCGCTAAATAACTGATTGAAAGGAATACTTTAGCGACGGAATAAATCCGTCGCCAAAAGTCAATTTTTTTTTTGAATTTTTTTTTATTTTTCAATTACCTAGACCTGTAATACAATTTTCAATTCTCAACAACAACGCGCAATAATCAATACAGAAAGAAATATATATAATCAATTATAAAAAATATTTATTATAAAAAAAACTCATACATGTACAACCCGGGAACCGGATATAGCCGGTTAGGAGAGGGGAGAAGAGTACAAGCCGGGCGCGGGGGGCGGGGAAGCTAGGAACGGGCAGGAGTCGTGCTAGGCAGGCCGCGTATGTGGCCTTTCGGCCGATTCACGACCTCCGGCGTATCCAGCCATCGCTTCAACCCCCCAGTACTCGCAGCCGTACTAGTGGACGCTGATGGCTGTCCGGACTGCTGCTCGGACCCCCTTAGCTGTTCATACGAGGCCTGCAAAAATAGTGGTTTAACGATATGTTAGGGCATTAATTAACGAAACAGACATTGAGGATAGAAAGAAAAAACATTAACTTAAATAAATTGACTCACATCGATCCGCCGGGCAATATCTGAAATATAGTCGCCCGCCTGGTGCGTCTCGTCCTTGTCCTTCTTCCGCACGTGCGTCTGAGTATAGGTCAGAGCTATGACCTCATCCTCCTCCAGATCCGGGTGCTCGACCGCGTTCATGTGTCGGACGATGTCGTGTGGCACCGACCCCCCCGTGTGCGTCGGATCTCTGTTCTGTCTGTTCTCAGCCCCGCTCTTACTCTTGGCGTCCCAACCTGGATCCGCAGCCCACCGATCTATCATCTCCCCCCATACACGGTGAGATATCCAATGTGGGGGATATTTCGTCATGTCCGTCATCGGGGCACCCGCGGGCAGCGCCTTCTTCGCCCGGTCCCGTGCATCGTGGAGCCATCGGCGGTAATTCTTGCCGATGTAGGCAAAGAAAGCCTGCTGCCCCAGTACCTGCTGCTCAGGCGTGTCAAACGTGAACCCCTCCTGTAATGCATTCAATAACACAAATTAACAACATAAAACAAACTGTAATTTAACATTTACTAACGCTGAAAAAAATACTTCACCGTACCAGCCACTCCTCCCATAGGGCCTCCCTCGCAGCGGCATCCCAGTCCTTCCAGTACAGGCGTGGCTCGAAGAATCGGCCCTTCACAAGAACGCCGATCTTCGTCCTCGCCATATTCTCCAGGATCCTGCCAAAGAAGTAATTAAATTAATTAATACAGTTCAAATATAAATTAACACCCAAAAATTTTAAACATAAGGCATGAGGTGATATTTTTAGTACTTACAGGCCCTCCTGCGTGAGCGTAACTCTCTGTTTACGCTGGGGGTCGATGCGTACCCCGCGTGTCGGACCACGGCCTCGTCGAGATCCTACAAAACACAGACATTAATACAGTTCAAATATAAGGCTAGCGAAAATGTACGAAACACCGTTATCAACTATACCTGAGGTAGAACCCACGGAAGATGGAGAATGCACGCGCGTGTGGGATGAATCTGCGTCGGGCTGGGGCGACGGCTCGAGCTGGGGCGACGGCGATGGCTGGGGCTGGGGCGACGGCGACGGCGACGGCTGGGGCTGGGCCCCCGATGGCTGTCCGCGATCACTCTGTGCCTCGTCATCAGTAGGCAATGACGAGGTGGGACTAACCGGGGAGGAAGCAGCTCGGCGTCCAGCCCGGCCACGAATAGCCCGTATCCTATCCATATCTGACTTCATATAGATTATATACAAAGACATTAACACGTGAAAAACAATAATTTAGGCATAAATCATCATCGGCACTATATATATATATATGAACGGATGTGCAAAAACACATCAATAAACACCAAGTTCTAAAATGTTACTACATTTTTCCCGTGATGTTACAACATTACAAGTCAATCATTTTCAGTTTGCGAATCATCTTCATCACTTTCCTCGTCGCCCTCTTCTTCGTGGGACTCGTCGTCCTCTTCATCTTCTAATTCATCCTCTTCATCAGTAGACTCGGTCACATCATCTCCAACACTTTCAACATCTTCCGCGTCATCATCTACGACTTCTTCTCCCACAAGAAGTGTTGTTGGAAGAGGAAGATCGTCCTCCTCGTTGTTGACCTCAACAGGGAACAAGACACGTGGTTGGTCGGCTTGAAAGGAGTCTAGCTCACTGTCATATGTCACGGGCAATTTCTTGGACTTGATAGTTGTATACCAATGAGATTTGGGATTGGCGACGTCCTCCGCGTAAAAGACTTGTACAGCTTGACTAGCAAACACAAAGGGCTCGTCTGATGCAAGTCTTGACTTGACATTGACATCTACAATCCCTTGAGAGCTAACACGGATTCCTCTACTGCATGTGACATCGAACCACGTACACTTGAACATTACCAGGCGGTTTTGGGAACCCAGATATGTTAGCTCAACAATCTCATCTAGCTCTCCGTAAAAATCCATGCAATTCTCGGCATAACAGTCGCCGTTGACCAAGACTCCACTGTTTTGGGTTTGTTTTGTTCGGTCATCATCTTTTACGTTAAACCTAAACCCGTTGATGATATAGCCTCCGTAACAGGATGTTTGTTTGTTAGGGCCTTCGGCTAGTAATTTCAAGCAGGAGGCCACTGGTCTATCCATTGACTGAACCTATTGTAGATGACGGTAAAAATTAAGGATAAATCAGTATACTAATTGGCCACAGAACTGTATATAACACATAATATAATTTCGTTAAATAATCTTACACGGATTTTGAACCACTGTACAAATTGTGATTTCCGATGAGATTCAAGTCCAGCGGGATCAGTGATTAAAGATTCCGCATCGAACTCACTGCAAACCAATATGCATTTAACTCGCTTAACACACACTTTCAATTATGTACAGCAATGTAAGTGAATTAAGACTTTAACTTACTCAACGAATGCCGAAACTTCATCGCAATTTAGAAGGGCATATATTGTTGCAGCACTGTACTCTTCATCTGTTAGCCATCGAGTATACGTTCGGCCGAACGGACTACCTGACTGCTTGAATATTGACAATTGCCCTTCCAAATTTGTGCTTGCTCCGGGATCATTTCGGCCTAGTTGATTTAACCTTGTACCAACATCAGGCCCGAAATATTGACTACAAAAGTTTACAAGTTCTTCCATTACGTAAGCCTCCGCAATTGAGCCCTCAACCCGAGCCTTATTACGGACTTTTTTCTTTAAATGGAACATGAACCTAGAAGTTTAGCGAATCGAGTTAGGTGGAATATCAATGATAACAGATGTCGCATTAAGTGTAAACGAACAACTGTAACAATTTAAGGATTACCTCTCGAAGGGATACATCCACCGATATTGCACGGGTCCACCCATCTTAGCTTCATATGCCAAGTGAACAGGCAGATGCTCCATTGAATCAAAGAACGAAGGTGGGAAGATTTTCTCCAGCTTGCAAATCGTCACCACAATGTTCTTCTCAAGCACTTCCATGTTACTCACCCGGATCGTAGAAGAGCATATATCTCGAAAGAAATGAGATAATTCAGTCAAAGTCTCGCAAACAACCCGTGGCAACAGTCCCCGGAAGGCAATAGGAATGAATCTCTCCATGAATACGTGGCAGTCGTGACTCTTCATCCCTTGGAACTTGCATTCCGATACATTGCAACAACGAGATATGTTGGACGCAAACCCATCCGGAAGCTTCAAATTCTTAACCCACTGACAGACCTTCTCCACTTGTTTCTTGTCTAGACAGTAAGGTGCTTTCGGAAGTATGGTCCTCCCACTGACTGTCCGAGGATGCAATTCACGGCGTACACCCAACTGTTGTAGATCCCTTCTCGCTTTAAGGTGATCTTTCGATTTGCCCTTGACATTCATCACTGTGTTGAACACATTATCAAAAACGTTCTTCTCAATATGCATCACATCCATGTTGTTTCGGATAACGAGCGTCCTCCAGTAGGCTAACTCCCAGAAGATACAAAATTTTCTCCAGTTGTGCTCTTTCCCGAACCCTGCAATCTTCTGATCCGGCACACCCTTACCGTGTGGTATGTCAGTATCAAGTGCCTCCAGGTGTGAGAGTACTTCTTCACCAGATGGGTAGTCCAGTGTGACAACCTCACGCTCGATTGTCCCGTCAAATTTATCCTTCTGCCTACGAAACTGATGGCCCGGTGGCAAAAGCTTACGGTGACATCCGAACCACGAGGCCTTTCCGCCGTGCTTTAACGTATGACCGGGGTTCACGCCCATACAAGCAGGGCATGCTAGCTTCCCATGTGTGCTCCAGCCACACGTCATTCCCAATGCGGGGAAATCATGTATAGTCCACATCAAAGCAGCCCTCATCTGAAAATTTTGTTTAAGGGATGCATCATATGTTTCGACTCCATGATTCCATAATTGTTTTAACTCATCAATCAACGGCCTTAAATACACATCTATGTCCTTACCGGGACTCTTCGGCCCCGGAATAAGCAACGACAAGAACATATACGGCTTCTTCATGCACATGCCTGGTGGAAGGTTGTAAGGGACAATAATAACAGGCCAACAGGAGTAAGGCGTGGTAGACTGACCGAAAGGGTTGAACCCATCGGTTGCCAGACCAAGTCTAACATTCCGAACTTCCTGAGCAAAGACTGGATGCCTGCGGTCAAACTCCTTCCACGCCTCTCCATCAGCTGGGTGTGTCAGCACATCGGCATCGTTGCTGCGAGTCTCACGGTGAGCCCTCATATGTTCAGCCGTACTGGAGGAGTAGTACATTCTCTGAAGCCGTGGTGTGACCGGGAAATATCGCAATATCTTCCATGCAATGTTTTTCTTCTTCCCTTTGTCCGGTTTGTACCTCGAATGATCACATACTGGACATAATGACAAATCCTTATTCTCTTTCCAGAATAATACACAATCGTTATTGCACGCATCTATCCGGTCATAGCTCAACCCAAGTTTCCTCATCATCTTCTTCGCGTCATAGTACGACGGCGGTAGCTTTTCACTTTCGGGCAGTATTTCTTTGATGAAGGTAACAAACTCGTTAAAACCTTTCTCACTCAGCCCGTGGTCTGATTTCAACTGTAATAACCTACTAACCGCAGACAGCCGTGTGTGTTTCGGAGCTCCATCCCACAGCGGCTCTTCCGCAGCTCTCAACAACTCATAAAACTGATGAGCCCCCTCGTTCGGCGGTTGTGGACTGTCGTTACCCCAGTCAACATTAGCATGCCCAGCATCCATAATCATATCTCGGAAATCATATCGTGCCTCCTCCCTAACTTCAGTTTGACTAGCCAGGTTGGACGACAATACTATCGTTTCCCCGTGCTGCGTCCACCTTGTGTATCCACCCATAAAACCGTACCGACGAAGATGCCATTTTACTTCAATTCTTTTTCTCCAGTGCAACAACTCACATCTACCGCACGGACACCTTATCTTATCAAGGTCAACATGTGCAGGATGCGCATAAGCGAAGTCGAGAAATTCGTCAACGCGACACTCAAAATCTTCAGCATTCTTCCTTTTCATCCAACTTCGATCGACTGACATGACGACTGAATTATCGTACTGTATACCACCTTCAATAATGACCAGTGATTAGGCATTGCCGATGTAAATATGAATGCATGAATGTTACAACATGTCTACATATTTCCCCTCCACTCTTGAACAGGTAGTGGTCCTATCCCATTCAGAAAAGCACATGTTTATAAAACAGTGAATAACTCATGCTTAGTCCGATGTCTGTGGAAAATTCGGCAGCACCTCCCCGCATTTCTCCAAGTACACCACATCGATTAGGTGTTCTAACATTCATCTAACCTTGCTCAGGAAGGTTTGACGGATGTTAGAACACCAGATCTGTATGCACCCGGAGAAACACACGAGAACGTGTACCAAATATCCACGACATAGAACATAAAGCATGAGTCAAAATACTGTTTTATAAACAATTAGCTTTTCCAAACTGTCCAAACTGGACATCCAAAGGCTCATTACAAGGCATTACTTTGTAATGAGTACCTTTGAACGGGAACTAAGGGTTTCTATGCATGCATGTGTTCAGAAATTGATAAGATATGCAAGAATCTTTCCGAAATATCAAAACTGCAGAATGATCGTTGCATATGTTACCAATTCCACATTAAATAGAACTCGTTGGCAACGAGTTGAACCATCTCGTTGCCAATGGACTTCTCAAAACAACAATTAATATAAAGAAGGCAGGGTTTGTAAACAACGAGTAATTGAACCATCTCTGGGCAACATGGAGTAATTATGGGATGTACAAGGGCTAATTAGGGCTAACTGGGTTAATTACGATTATTAATTATAGCTGATTAGGGTTGATTAGGACTAATTAGGGTTATTTAGTCCTAATTAGGGTTTAATTGTGCCGAGTAGTGATGATTAGTCCTAATTAGGGCTAATTGGGCTTAATTGGGTTATGTTAGGGCTAATTAATGTTAATGAGGGATAGTTTCGGATAATTATAGCTGACTAGGGTTGATTAGGACTAATTAGAGTTATGTAGTCCTAATTAGGGTTTAATTGTGCCGAGTAGTGCTGATTAGTCCTAATTAGGGCTAATTAGGCTTAATTGGGTTATGTTAGGGCTAATTAATGTTAATGAGGGCTAGTTTCGGATAATTATAGCTAATTAGGGTTGATTATGACTAATTAGGGTTTAATTGTGCCGAGTAGTGATGATTAGTCCTAATTAGGGCTAATTAGGCTTAATTGGGTTATGTTAGGGCTAATTAATGTTAATGAGGGCTAGTTTCGAATAATTATAGCTAATTAGGGTTGATTAGGACTAATTAGGGTTATTTAGTCCTAATTAGGGTTTAATTGTGCCGAGTAGTGATGATTAGTCCTAATTAGGGCTAATTAGGCTTAATTGGGTTATGTTAGGGCTAATTAATGTTAATGAGGGCTAGGTTCGGTAATTATAGCTGGTTTGGGTTGATTAGGACTAATTAGGGTTATTTAGTCCTAATTAGGGTTTAATTGTGCCGAGTAGTGCTGATTAGTCCTAATTAGGGCTAATTAGGCTTAATTGGGTTATGTTAGGGCTAATTAATGTTAATCAGGGCTAATTTCGGATAATTATAGCTAATTAGGGTTGATTACGACTAATTAGGGTGTCCGTGTCTGCGCTAACTAACATGTATCTCAATCCGATTGGATCTAATAGCACATTCAACAACCTCAATTCCGACACCTCATATAGGGTGTCGATATGGTGTCCGATACGTGTCTGACACCTCCGGACACGTGTCCGACACATACCGACACGTGTCCGACGCCTTGGACACGTGTCCGACGGTCCGACGCCCACCGACACGCACCTCCAGACACATCGGCATACGTTAATTTGTTTTTTAAATGTCGGACACCGTCGATCAGACGTGGTGTCCGTGTCTGCGCTAACTAACAGGTATCTCAATCCAATTGGGTCCCATCCTCCGTCAACAATCTCAATTCTCAATTCTCAAATGCTCAATGCAATAAAAATTAACAAAAATCACACATTCAATCCAATTGGGTCCCATCCTCCGTCAATAATCTCAATATCTCAAATGCTCAATGCACAATTAACAATCTAAAATCATCAATTAACAACCTAAAATCATCAATTAATAATCGCAATTACTTCAAATGCACAGCTAATAACCTAAAATCATCGATCAATAATCACAATTCTAAAACGCACAATTAACAACCTAAAATTATCAAACAAATGATCAATGTTCAAATGGGAAAAAAATGTTCAAAATTCACATATCCGATGCGCTTGAATTATTTCAATTTAGGGTTCGATTGTATTAGGGCATTCAATTTAGGGTTCAATTAGTTTCATTTAGGGTTCGGTTCGATTAGGGCATTCAATTTAGGGTTCAATTACTTCAATTTAGGGTTCAATTAGGGGGTTCTATTGATTCAATTTAGGGTTCAGTTGATTTGAGGCATTCAATTTAGGGTTCAATTAGTTCAATTTAGGGTTCGGTTGGATTAGGGCATTCAATTTAGTTTCAAATTAGGGTTCAGTTAGGTTGGGGCAATGAATTTAGGGTTTAATTAGGGGTTCAATTAGTTCAATTTAGGGTTCGATTCAATTAGGGCATTCAATTTAGGGTTCAATTACTTCAATTTAGGGTTCAATTAGGGGGTTCTATTGATTCAATTTAGGGTTCGGTTGATTTGAGGCATTCAATTTAGGGTTCAATTAGGGTTCGGTTAGATTGGGGCAATCAATTTAGGGTTTAATTAGGGGTTCAATTAGTTTAATTTAGGGTTCGATTCAATTAGGGCATTCAATTTAGGGTTC
>JAVXUO010002560.1:0-10961 GCA_033065855.1 Escallonia rubra
CTGGGCCGTCCATCTTTCGAGATGGACGGCCAGATCGCGTTAGCAACTTAATCAATTTTGCCCGCGCTCTCAACGGATCAGCTCCATATATATATATATATATATATATATATATATATATATATATGATCCGTTGACAGTACTAGCAACTGAACTTAGGTTGCCAAACTCTGGTTAATTTCACTTTCAACACCCCCTCAACTTCTAAGCAGTTTATTTAAACATGTCTAACATTGGAGAGCGAATTATCTCTCATCCCTGTCAACTGGTCGTACACTAGTTGATGTGGACGACTTAGATTTGATATTTTTTACNTTAGCCATTACTCTTAGTAACAGCTAGGGGCTCCTGCACAAAACGACAGCTCAGAATCGAAGGGATTCCCAGGAAAATAAGAGGGGGGCAGGCTGGCCTTACTCTTAGTTACGGTTAGACGTGGAGCTAGATAATTCTAGCATTAGATATGGATAAACTCCCTATAAATACACACACATGCTCACGCGCGTATGTACGTACATTCACTACAAGAAAACAGGCTTTTAGCGACGGGGAAATCCGTCGCTAAAAGCCCAAAATCCGTCGCTAAAAGAATTAGCGACGGATTCACCGTCGCTAAAAATCCCTCGTATAAAAGCCCGTCACTAATAGTTTAGCGACGGAATTTTTAAATCCGTCGCTAAATATGTGATTTTTACCGAGGGATTTATTTTTCATTAGCGACGGATATTCCGTTGCTAATTATATTTTCAAAATTTTAATTTATTTTCTTTTTTGTCCAATTAGCGACGGATTAAATATTTAGCGACGAAATATTCCGTCGCTAAATAAGTTTTTAGCGACGGAATATTCCGTCGCTAAATAACTGATTGAAAGGAATACTTTAGCGACGGAATAAATCCGTAGCCAAAAGTCAAATTTTTTTTTTTGAATTTTTTTTTATTTTTCAATTACCTAAACCTGTAATGCAATTTTCAATTCTCAACAACAACGCGCAATAATCAATACAGAAAGAAATATATATAATCAATTATAAAAAATATTTATTATAAAAGAAAAATACATGTACAAGCCGGGAACCGGATATAGCCGGTTAGGAGAGGGGAGAAGAGTACAAGCCGGGCGCGGGGGGCGGGGGGGGGGACGCGAGGAACGGGCACGGGAAGGGGCTCATCAGGGGTTCCCGAGTCCCGGATCTGGATCCTGCTGATCCGGGGCCGGGGCGGCTGGTCCAGCAGTGCCCTGCTCCCTCATCATCCGGCACACCACTGTAGCAATGCGCTGGATCCCACCGTCGTCCAACTGAGGCCGAGGAGCAGGTGTCTGTGGCGGCGCAGCAGGGGGTGAGGACGCTCCTATCACGGCACGAGCAGTCGTGCTAGGCAGGCCGCGTATGCGGCCTTTCGGCCGATTCACGACCTCCGGCGTATCCAGCCATCGCTTCAACCCCCCAGTACTCGCAGCCGTACTAGTGGACGCTGATGGCTGTCCGGACTGCTGCTCGGACCCCCTTAGCTGTTCATACGAGGCCTGCAAAAATAGTGGTTTAACGATATGTTAGGGCATTAATTAACGAAACAGACATTGAGGATAGAAAGAAAAAACATTAACTTAAATAAATTGACTCACATCGATCCGCCGGGCAATATCTGAAATATAGTCTCCCGCCTGCGTCTCGTCCTTGTCCTTCTTCCGCACGTGCGTCTGAGTATAGGTCAGAGCTATGACCTCATCCTCCTCTAGATCCGGGTGCTCGACCGCGTTCATGTGTCGGACGATGTCGTGTGGCACCGACCCCCCCGTGTGCGTCGGATCTCTGTTCTGTCTGTTCTCAGCCCCGCTCTTACTCTTGGCGTCCCAACCTGGATCCGCAGCCCACCGATCTATCATCTCCCCCCATACACGGTGAGATATCCAATGTGGGGGATATTTCGTCATGTCCGTCATCGGGGCACCCGCGGGCAGCGCCTTCTTCGCCCGGTCCCGTGCATCGTGGAGCCATCGGCGGTAATTCTTGCCGATGTAGGCAAAGAAAGCCTGCTGCCCCAGTACCTGCTGCTCAGGCGTGTCAAACGTGAACCCCTCCTGTAATGCATTCAATAACACAAATTAACAACATAAAACAAACTGTAATTTAACATTTACTAACGCTGAAAAAAATACTTCACCGTACCAGCCACTCCTCCCATAGGGCCTCCCTCGCAGCGGCATCCCAGTCCTTCCAGTACAGGCGTGGCTCGAAGAATCGGCCCTTCACAAGAACGCCGATCTTCGTCCTCGCCATATTCTCCAGGATCCTGCCAAAGAAGTAATTAAATTAATTAATACAGTTCAAATATAAATTAACACCCAAAAATTTTAAACATAAGGCATGAGGTGATATTTTTAGTACTTACAGGCCCTCCTGCGTGAGCGTAACTCTCTGTTTACGCTGGGGGTCGATGCGTACCCCGCGTGTCGGACCACGGCCTCGTCGAGATCCTACAAAACACAGACATTAATACAGTTCAAATATAAGGCTAGCGAAAATGTACGAAACACCGTTATCAACTATACCTGAGGTAGAACCCACGGAAGATGGAGAATGCACGCACGTGTGGGATGAATCTGCGTCGGGCTGGGGCGACGGCTCGAGCTGGGGCTGGGGCGATGGCTGGAGCGACGGCGATGGCTGGGGCGACGGTGACGGCGACGGCTGGGCCCCCGATGGCTGTCCGCGATCACTCTGTGCCTCGTCATCAGTAGGCAATGACGAGGTGGGACTAACCGGGGAGGAAGCAGCTCGGCGTCCAGCCCGGCCACGAATAGCCCGTATCCTATCCATATCTGACTTCATATAGATTATATACAAAGACATTAACACGTGAAAAACAATAATTTAGGCATAAATCATCATCGGCACTATATATATATATATATATATATATATATATATATATATGAACGGATGTGCAAAAACACATCAATAAACACCAAGTTCTAAAATGTTACTACATTTTTCCCGTGATGTTACAACATTACAAGTCAATCATTTTCAGTTTGCGAATCATCTTCATCACTATCCTCGTCGCCCTCTTCTTCGTGGGACTCGTCGTCCTCTTCATCTTCTAATTCATCCTCTTCATCAGTAGACTCGGTCACATCATCTCCAACACTTTCAACATCTTCCGCGTCATCATCTACGACTTCTTCTCCCACAAGAAGTGTTGTTGGAAGAGGAAGATCGTCCTCCTCGTTGTTGACCTCAACAGGGAACAAGACACGTGGTTGGTCGGCTTGAAAGGAGTCTAGCTCACTGTCATATGTCACGGGCAATTTCTTGGACTTGATAGTTGTATACCAATGAGATTTGGGATTGGCGACGTCCTCCGCGTAAAAGACTTGTACAGCTTGACTAGCAAACACAAAGGGCTCGTCTGATGCAAGTCTTGACTTGACATTGACATCTACAATCCCTTGAGAGCTAACACGGATTCCTCTACTGCATGTGACATCGAACCACGTACACTTGAACATTACCAGGCGGTTTTGGGAACCCAGATATGTTAGCTCAACAATCTCATCTAGCTCTCCGTAAAAATCCATGCAATTCTCGGCATAACAGTCGCCGTTGACCAAGACTCCACTGTTTTGGGTTTGTTTTGTTCGGTCATCATCTTTTACGTTAAACCTAAACCCGTTGATGATATAGCCTCCGTAACAGGATGTTTGTTTGTTAGGGCCTTCGGCTAGTAATTTCAAGCAGGAGGCCACTGGTCTATCCATTGACTGAACCTATTGTAGATGACGGTAAAAATTAAGGATAAATCAGTATACTAATTGGCCACAGAACTGTATATAACACATAATATAATTTCGTTAAATAATCTTACACGGATTTTGAACCACTGTACAAATTGTGATTTCCGATGAGATTCAAGTCCAGCGGGATCAGTGATTAAAGATTCCGCATCGAACTCACTGCAAACCAATATGCATTTAACTCGCTTAACACACACTTTCAATTATGTACAGCAATGTAAGTGAATTAAGACTTTAACTTACTCAACGAATGCCGAAACTTCATCGCAATTTAGAAGGGCATATATTGTTGCAGCACTGTACTCTTCATCTGTTAGCCATCGAGTATACGTTCGGCCGAACGGACTACCTGACTGCTTGAATATTGACAATTGCCCTTCCAAATTTGTGCTTGCTCCGGGATCATTTCGGCCTAGTTGATTTAACCTTGTACCAACATCCGAACCGAAATATTGACTACAAAAGTTTACAAGTTCTTCCATTACGTAAGCCTCCGCAATTGAGCCCTCAACCCGAGCCTTATTACGGACTTTTTTCTTTAAATGGAACATGAACCTAGAAGTTTAGGGAATCGAGTTAGGTGGAATATCAATGATAACAGATGTCGCATTAAGTGTAAACGAACAACTGTAACAATTTAAGGATTACCTCTCGAAGGGATACATCCACCGATATTGCACGGGTCCACCCATCTTAGCTTCATATGCCAAGTGAACAGGCAGATGCTCCATTGAATCAAAGAACGAAGGTGGGAAGATTTTCTCCAGCTTGCAAATCGTCACCACAATGTTCTTCTCAAGCACTTCCATGTTACTCACCCGGATCGTAGAAGAGCATATATCTCGAAAGAAATGAGATAATTCAGTCAAAGTCTCGCAAACAACCCGTGGCAACAGTCCCCGGAAGGCAATAGGAATGAATCTCTCCATGAATACGTGGCAGTCGTGACTCTTCATCCCTTGGAACTTGCATTCCGATACATTGCAACAACGAGATATGTTGGACGCAAACCCATCCGGAAGCTTCAAATTCTTAACCCACTGACAGACCTTCTCCACTTGTTTCTTGTCTAGACAGTAAGGTGCTTTCGGAAGTATGGTCCTCCCACTGACTGTCCGAGGATGCAATTCACGGCGTACACCCAACTGTTGTAGATCCCTTCTCGCTTTAAGGTGATCTTTCGATTTGCCCTTGAAATTCATCACTGTGTTGAACACATTATCAAAAACGTTCTTCTCAATATGCATCACATCCATGTTGTTTCGGATAACGAGCGTCCTCCAGTAGGCTAACTCCCAGAAGATACAAAATTTTCTCCAGTTGTGCTCTTTCCCGAACCCTGCAATCTTCTGATCCGGCACACCCTTACCGTGTGGTATGTCAGTATCAAGTGCCTCCAGGTGTGAGAGTACTTCTTCACCAGATGGGTAGTCCAGCGTGACAACCTCACGCTCGATTGTCCCGTCAAATTTATCCTTCTGCCTACGAAACTGATGGCCCGGTGGCAAAAGCTTACGGTGACATCCGAACCACGAGGCCTTTCCGCCGTGCTTTAACGTATGACCGGGGTTCACGCCCATACAAGCAGGGCATGCTAGCTTCCCATGTGTGCTCCAGCCACACGTCATTCCCAATGCGGGGAAATCATGTATAGTCCACATCAAAGCAGCCCTCATCTGAAAATTTTGTTTAAGGGATGCATCATATGTTTCGACTCCATGATTCCATAATTGTTTTAACTCATCAATCAACGGCCTTAAATACACATCTATGTCCTTACCGGGACTCTTCGGCCCCGGAATAAGCAACGACAAGAACATATACGGCTTCTTCATGCACATGCCTGGTGGAAGGTTGTAAGGGACAATAATAACAGGCCAACAGGAGTAAGGCGTGGTAGACTGACCGAAAGGGTTGAACCCATCGGTTGCCAGACCAAGTCTAACATTCCGAACTTCCTGAGCAAAGACTGGATGCCTGCGGTCAAACTCCTTCCACGCCTCTCCATCAGCTGGGTGTGTCAGCACATCGGCATCGTTGCTGCGAGTCTCACGGTGAGCCCTCATATGTTCAGCCGTACTGGAGGAGTAGTACATTCTCTGAAGCCGTGGTGTGACCGGGAAATATCGCAATATCTTCCATGCAATGTTTTTCTTCTTCCCTTTGTCCGGTTTGTACCTCGAATGATCACATACTGGACATAATGACAAATCCTTATTCTCTTTCCAGAATAATACACAATCGTTATTGCACGCATCTATCCGGTCATAGCTCAACCCAAGTTTCCTCATCATCTTCTTCGCGTCATAGTACGACGGCGGTAGCTTTTCACTTTCGGGCAGTATTTCTTTGATGAAGGTAACAAACTCGTTAAAACCTTTCTCACTCAGCCCGTGGTCTGATTTCAACTGTAATAACCTACTAACCGCAGACAGCCGTGTGTGTTTCGGAGCTCCATCCCACAGCGGCTCTTCCGCAGCTCTCAACAACTCATAAAACTGATGAGCCCCCTCGTTCGGCGGTTGTGGACTGTCGTTACCCCAGTCAACATTAGCATGCCCAGCATCCATAATCATATCTCGGAAATCATATCGTGCCTCCTCCCTAACTTCAGTTTGACTAGCCAGGTTGGACGACAATACTATCGTTTCCCCGTGCTGCGTCCACCTTGTGTATCCACCCATAAAACCGTACCGACGAAGATGCCATTTTACTTCAATTCTTTTTCTCCAGTGCAACAACTCACATCTACCGCACGGACACCTTATCTTATCAAGGTCAACATGTGCAGGATGCGCATAAGCGAAGTCGAGAAATTCGTCAACGCGACACTCAAAATCTTCAGCATTCTTCCTTTTCATCCAACTTCGATCGACTGACATGACGACTGAATTATCGTACTGTATACCACCTTCAATAATGACCAGTGATTAGGCATTGCCGATGTAAATATCAATGCATGAATGTTACAACATGTCTACATATTTCCCCTCCACTCTTGAACAGGTAGTGGTCCTATCCCATTCAGAAAAGCACATGTTTATAAAACAGTGAATAACTCATGCTTAGTCCGATGTCTGTGGAAAATTCGGCAGCACCTCCCCGCATTTCTCCAAGTACACCACATCGATTAGGTGTTCTAACATTCATCTAACCTTGCTCAGGAAGGTTTGACGGATGTTAGAACACCAGATCTGTATGCACCCGGAGAAACACACGAGAACGTGTACCAAATATCCACGACATAGAACATAAAGCATGAGTCAAAATACTGTTTTATAAACAATTAGCTTTTCCAAACTGTCCAAACTGGACATCCAAAGGCTCATTACAAGGCATTACTTTGTAATGAGTACCTTTGAACGGGAACTAAGGGTTTCTATGCATGCATGTGTTCAGAAATTGATAAGATATGCAAGAATCTTTCCGAAATATCAAAACTGCAGAATGATCGTTGCATATGTTATCAATTCCACATTAAATAGAACTCGTTGGCAACGAGTTGAACCATCTCGTTGCCAATGGACTTCTCAAAACAACAATTAATATAAAGAAGGCAGGGTTTGTAAACAACGAGTAATTGAACCATCTCTGGGCAACATGGAGTAATTATGGGATGTACAAGGGCTAATTAGGGCTAACTGGGTTAATTACGATTATTAATTATAGCTGATTAGGGTTGATTAGGACTAATTAGGGTTATTTAGTCCTAATTAGGGTTTAATTGTGCCGAGTAGTGATGATTAGTCCTAATTGGGGCTTAATTGGGTTATGTTAGGGCTAATTAATGTTAATGAGGGATAGTTTCGGATGATTATAGCTGACTAGGGTTGATTAGGACTAATTAGAGTTATGTAGTCCTAATTAGGGTTTAATTGTGCCGAGTAGTGCTGATTAGTCCTAATTAGGGCTAATTAGGCTTAATTGGGTTATGTTAGGGCTAATTAATGTTAATGAGGGTTAGTTTCGGATAATTATAGCTAATTAGGGTTGATTATGACTAATTAGGGTTTAATTGTGCCGAGTAGTGATGATTAGTCCTAATTAGGGCTAATTAGGCTTAATTGGGTTATGTTAGAGCTAATTAATGTTAATGAGGGCTAGTTTCGAATAATTATAGCTAATTAGGATTGATTAGGACTAATTAGGGTTATTTAGTCCTAATTAGGGTTTAAATGTGCCGAGTAGTGATGATTAGTCCTAATTAGGGCTAATTGGGCTTAATTGGGTTATGTTAGGGCTAATTAATGTTAATGAGGGCTAGTTTCGGATAATTATAGCTAATTAGGGTTGATTAGGACTAATTAGGGTTATTTAGTCCTAATTAGGGTTTAATTGTGCCGAGTAGTGTTGATTAGTTCTAATTTAGGCGTAATTAGGCTTAATTGGGTTATGTTAGAGCTAATTAATGTTAATGAGGGCTAGTTTCGGATAATTATAGCTAATTAGGGTTGATTATGACTAATTAGGGTGTCCGTGTCTGTGCTAACTAACATGTATCTCAATCTAATTGGGTCTCATCCTCCGTCAACAATCTTAATTCCGAGACCTCATATAGGGTGTCGATATGGTGTCCGATACGTGTCTGACACCTCCGGACACGTGTCCGACACATACCGATGCGTGCCCGATGCCTCTGGACACGTGTCCGACGCCTCCGGACACGTGTCCGACGCCCACCGACACGCACCTCCAGACACATCGGCATACGTTAATTTGTTTTTTAAATGTCGGACACCGTCGATCAGACGTGGTGTCCGTGTCTGCGCTAACTAACAGGTATCTCAATCCAATTGGGTCCCATCCTCCGTCAACAATCTCAATTCTCAAATGCTCAATGCAATAAAAATTAACAAAAATCACACATTCAATCCAATTGGGTCCCATCCTCCGTCAATAATCTCAATATCTCAAATGCTCAATGCACAATTAACAATCTAAAATCATCAATTAACAACCTAAAATCATCAATTAATAATCGCAATTACTTCAAATGCACAGCTAATAACCTAAAATCATCGATCAATAATCACAATTCTAAAACGCACAATTAACAACCTAAAATTATCAAACAAATGATCAATGTTCAAATGGGAAAAAAATGTTCAAAATTCACATATCCGATGCGCTTGAATTATTTCAATTTAGGGTTCGATTGTATTAGGGCATTCAATTTAGGGTTCAATTAGTTTCATTTAGGGTTCGGTTCGATTAGGGCATTCAATTTAGGGTTCAATTACTTCAATTTAGGGTTCAATTAGGGGGTTCTATTGATTCAATTTAGGGTTCAGTTGATTTGAGGCATTCAATTTAGGGTTCAATTTAGGGTTCGGTTGGATTAGGGCATTCAATTTAGGGTTCAATTAGGGTTCGGTTAGATTGGGGCATTCAATTTAGGGTTTA
Organism: Escallonia rubra; assembly: GCA_033065855.1. Lineage (NCBI taxonomy): Eukaryota > Viridiplantae > Streptophyta > Magnoliopsida > Escalloniales > Escalloniaceae > Escallonia > Escallonia rubra. The sequence continues at coordinate 9,202 of JAVXUO010002560.1, forward strand.
ATTAGGGGTTCAATTAGTTCAATTTAGGGTTCGATTCAATTAGGGCATTCAATTTAGGGTTCAATTACTTCAATTTAGGGTTCAATTAGGGGTTCTATTGATTCAATTTAGGGTTCGGTTGATTTAGGCATTCAATTTAGGGTTCAATTAGGGTTTGAGGGATTGGGGCAATCAATTTAGGGTTTAATTAGGGGTTCAATTAGTTTAATTTAGGGTTCGATTCAATTAGGGCATTCAATTTAGGGTTCAATTACTTCAATTTAGGGTTCAATTAAGGGGTTCTATTGATTCAATTTAGGGTTCGGTTGATTTGGGGCATTCAATTTAGGGTTCAATTAGGGTTCGGTTAGATTGGGGCAATCAATTTAGGGTTTAATTAGGGGTTCAATTAGTTTAATTTAGGATTCGATTCAATTAGGGCATTCAATTTAGGATTCAATTACTTCAATTAGGAGGCTCTATTGATTCAATTTAGGGTTTGGTTGATTTGAGGCATTCAATTTAGGGTTCAATTAGTTCAATTTAGGGTTCGGTTGGATTAGGGCATTCAATTTAGGGTTCAATTAGGGTTCGGTTAGATTGGGGCAATCAATTTAGGGTTTAATTAGGGGTTCAATTAGTTTAATTTAGAGTTCGATTCAATTAGGGCATTCAATTTAGGGTTCAATTAGATTTCAATTTAGGGTTCATTAGGGGGTTCTATCGATTCAATTTAGGTGTCGGTCTATTTGAGGTATGCAAGTTAGGGTTCAATTAGGGTTTGTATTGGGGCAATAAATTTAGCATTTAATTTGGTGTTCAATTAGTTTAATTTAGGGTTCGATTCAATTAGGGCATTCAATTTAGGATTTACTTAGGGTTTAATTATGGTTCAATTACTTCAATTTAGTGGTCGGTTGAATTGAATAAACAATACAGAGGCTTTCTTATCCTGATGTCATGCAATGGCCCATAATCTATGACCTTTCAGCGTCACCATGATCTATATTGATGTTAAAGACTAACTACCGAATATGGTTTTCTTCCATACATCGTAAAGAATTAAGGAAAATTAGAGATAACAAGTTCAATTCTTAATAAGCCAAGATCTGTCTGAACAATAAAGTGAATGACATCATAAAAATTCAGATAATTTAGGGCAATTGACAAATTAACAAGAAATTGAACCTAAATTGACATACAAATCTAAATAATTTAGATAATTTAGGACATGTAACCTAAATTGAAGACAAATTAGAAAAAAAATTCAGATAATTTAGGGCAATTGACATACAAATCTCGAGGTGGGTACGACGGCGGCGGCGTTGGTGGTGCGGCGGCAGTGGTGGGTTTCCTTGCCGCTGTGACAGTGGAGGGCTTTGTGGCACGACCGGAGTGCAAGGCTTGGTGGCGCGTTGTCGGGTGGGGGACGGGAGTGTCGCCGGAGCTGGGTCGCCATAGAGAAGTGTCGCCGGAGGAGTAACGGCGGTTGGGTGGGTGAGAGAGAATTTCAGAGAGAGAACGGGGAAGAGAAAGAAACCAGATCTGTTTTTAAATGGAGGATCTTTAGCGACGGAATAACACCGTCGCTAAACCCGTCGGTGAATGTCTTATTATGTTTTTGCGAGGAGTTTTTAGCGACGGTTTTATTCCGTCGTGTAAATAATATTAAAAAACTCAAAATTACTAATTTTATAAAAAATATTTAGCGACGGGAATTCCGTCGCTAAATCCGTCGTTAAAAATCCGTTGACAGACTTTACCGACGGTGCTTCCGTCGA
>JAVXUO010001278.1:0-79884 GCA_033065855.1 Escallonia rubra
ACGCCCTATATATATATATGTATGTATTTAAAACATATTTAAAATTTTATAACCAATATAGTAACCTGTTATGACTTTCATCGAATTCATATTTGGAGTTTATAACCTTAGGTATATGGGCTATAGACAAATTATTTTTTTACAAGATCCTTAATTTTATCATTCGTTAACATTTCAAAGCACAATCAATTTAATATAATAACCTAAATAACATGAAAATAAAAATCTACTTATTTAAATTAAAGAAAAAAATCCACATATGAGATTTATAACAAAAGAATAAATTAAGGATCTTGTAAAAAAATAATTTGTCTATAGCCCATATACCATAAGGTTATAAACTCCAAATATGAATTCGATGAAAGTCATAACCTAGGTAACATGAAAATAAAAATCTACTTATTTAAATTAAAGAAAAAAAATCCACATATGAGATTTATAACAGAAGAATAAATTGTAATTATTTTTAAAAATATCATTTAATATTAAAACCTTGTGTGTGTGTGTGTGTGTGTGTGTGTGTGTGTGTGTGTGTGTGTGTAAATAACTATAGATATGTCATCTAATCATATTAATTCATAATATTATTCCCGTGAAATTAATAAGGACCTTATCAAGTTTAAGTCAATTGTTAGATCATTATTTTGTTTTGCAATATCAAACGTTATTATATTTTTTGCATCTATGTATATTCATTTTTGTATCAGAGTAAGCTTTTTAGAGATATAATTGTCAAAATAAAGTTTTGATAGATTAATATATTGATTAGGGAGAGTTTTAGATAATGTTTAGAAATAATTTGTAAATTATATAAGGCTTACTAATATAAAAACTAACTAATCTAGATATAAGGATCTCATCCAAGATAGTATTGATCTTTAGGGGCACTTTTGTATTTAATATAAAGTGTTTGTAAATTTTATTTCACATTGAGTACATAAAGTGATGATAAGAAATGATGCGTCTCAGAAAAAAGCTATTTTAGTAATTTATTGTAAATATGCGTATAAAACAAAACAAAGTTAGCATGGTTAACTCAAATTTCAACTGGATTGTCAACCTTGATAAATTCAAAAGATGAATAAAACTTGATAAATATGTTGGTAAAAAATTTTGTTCAATGATTCGTTACTGTAAAAGTGTGCGCCATCCTATTCAGTCGCATTGGTTAAATGTAGAAATATCATATTATGTAAATTCCATATGAGATTTATTAAACAAATAGTGTAAATCTAAAACCTTAAGGATGTGAGCATGGGTTGGATTCGACTAATTTTTTGTTGAAAAATTTTTAAACAATTTTTTTTCTATAGTATTTTTATTGTGAGTAATTAAACTCTTAAGCATTCTAAATTCTATATTAGCAATATATCAATACATTATGATATTATTTTATATTAACTTTTATACTCCTAAAGACTCTTTCATACATGAAAAGAGAAAGCTGAATATCTAAAAACATAGAATTGCATATAAAATCTAAAAATGTATTAGTTATGTTCAGATGAATGTAGTCTAAAACTTGAATTGAAAACTTTATTATATTTGAAGACAAATCTGACTTAGTAAGCATGCTTATTATATATTTTACTTAGCTAAATTTTTTGTTTTTATTTTGTTCAACAATTTGTTTACTACAATGTTTTGAGCAGTTCTATTTAGCCATATTGGTTAAATTTTACAAACTTTATATAATTGAATCATGCAATAATTATTATTTTTTCTGTATACTTTATTGGTAGATTTCACTTTCTTCTAAAAACGTCACATCATCTTTATTTAATTAATCATGTTGATTAACTTTTATAAATCACATGCTATAAGAAAATATATGGACCAACATTGTTCCTATCAAAACTAAACTAATATATAGTTAACATCATGGGTAACTCATTGAAATGTATAAATTATTTTTAAAAGATACTTAGGAAAATAATAAAAATATTTTATGCAATAGCAAATTGATCTCAATTTGTTCTCCGCATTTTTTTATCAATGGAATTTATATTTTTCTTTTTTGTATACTAATTAAACTTCTAATTTTTGTACGTCTTTATAGTACCAAATCAAAATTAGCAAATATGCACAAGAACATTGTTTATTGATATTTTATTACAAAAGTTAATTTATTCTATTAAAAGAAAGTTCACCCCGAAAAATAAAAGTGATTATCTTTGATAAAATAAACATGAAATTATAAAATTGTACAGTAGATTTTTTTTATGCAATTCAAATAAATGACTATTAAAAAACCGTCTCGTGCTTGGCACGGGTTTTTTGGGCAGTATCCTTACAATTATTTGTACAAGATACAAATATATTACTGTTGTATAGAGTATAGACATCCATACACAATCTTAGTTGTGGATATCATCTCAGCTCTCTCAAGTATGGTATCAGGGATGCACTACAAGAAAAATGCCCTATAGCAGCGCTCTACAGCAGCGGCCAAAAAACCCGTTGGTATAGACTATATATAACAACGGTTTATAGCAACGGCCAAAAAAGCCGCTGGTATATAGGATATATAGCAGCGATCATAGTGTCCTGCTGCTATAGCTTATAAAAAAAATTCCCCGCAAATAAAGTGTGGCTGGAAATTTTACGCCACAAAGACCGCGAAATCTGAGCGCCAAATGAAAACTAATGCAAGCGGCTAAGCAAGTTTTAGGCGGCGGTCACACCGTTGCAGTAGACTCCTCATTTTTTTTAATCATGTCATTCTGTATCCCACCAACTCACGTAATCTGGTTACCTCCCCCATTTCGGCTCTTGGCTCTGATTCTGTTCTTCCTCTCTCTCAACACACACAAACCCACACACACACATCATACGCAAATACGCACACTCTAGACGCGCACACCCCGGACAAGCACACACACTCACCGGACGTACACAATCAGGTTACTTCCCAAACTTGGCTCTCTGGTTCTGTCTCGAGATCTCCTTTTGATGAAACACACACACAAAACAGTCGCACACACAGAGAAACACCAGACTCACGCACCATTACACACATACGCACACACCCAATCGCACAGCAAAAAATTGCCTCTTTGGTTCTCTCCTTCTCTGACTTCCAATTGCTTGGGTCTTCCCAAAATCAGGCTTTCTCTAACTCAAAATTTTAAAATTTCAATTTTCCATTTTTCAATTTTTCCATTTTTCCAGTCTTCTAATATTTCTCTGCCATTATCAATTGATGTGCAATGTGGAACACTAGCTTTTGATAATCGCTGCTGATTTGTGCTTCTGAGGTAAGTTTGGTGCTACTTTATCTTTAGTTTGTTATATCTTTGCGCATCAGTTGGTTATGGACTTTGGCTATGTCGCATTTCATTATTCTGTTGGGTGCTATGAATTGAATTCCATTCTTGTTTCAGCTTTTGGCTTGAATGTTGATTTGGGTTAGGCCCCATTTTGCTAACATGTCTTTGTTGCTTCTTTGGTTCAAATGATAGTCATATTGAACCAAAACGTACACCCCTTCCAGTTTAGACTTTAATTAACCATTTGTAACTGTCTTTACTAGTTTTAACTTATTTGATAGGTTTAGTCGGTTGGATAGGGACTGGCTCTGCCATGGAGTAATAAGTAAAATGATAGATTAGGGCAGTTTTCCTTTGACTACGACTATACCCGGTATACTTAAAAATGGGAATCGCAGAGTACATAAACAAAAACAAACAATTTATCTGAATATGGTGATATATAAGCAATCGATTTTTTCTTGGAACTGTTGAACAACACAGAAGCAATTTATGAGCTCAAGAAGCACCAAACAAGTCCAATCTTCTGCACTGTTGGCAGAAACGTTGCTTCTGGCTGTTGATTGTAGCCTGCGGAGTCTTGGAATGGAGTTAACAGACCTTATGGCGCCTATGGTAGTCCCTGCAGTTGCTAAGGGCAGCATTGCACCCGTCCATAAGGCACGATGCTGCCTGAACCCCAGTAGAAGTTTTCCCATGAAAAGAGTACAAATAGATAGCTTCCATAACTGTTAAGCATAAATAATACTATTTGTTTTTATGGAATTAGTTTTGGTAGGTTCAGTTGTGGGAGATTAAGCTAATGGTATTAAAGGTTCAACATATTTTATGACCTTTTTTTTTTCAGTTTTGCTTCTTTTCCTGGTAGTTTTCTCTCTTATCTTCTCTGAAAGGTGAAGATTATGCCTTTGATAAGTATGCATGGCTTGGTTTTGAAGCTTAAATGCAAGGTTAAAGATTATGTTACTATACCTCAGTTTTTTATTATGGTACAAGTGGATTACAAAATAAGAAACCTGTTCATTTTAATTTTTGAGTTTTTGTAGGGCTACTTGCAAGATCTGAATAGCTAGTGGCAGCCAGTTAAGAAGGGAATAACCGAGTACTTCACTCTCGGTGATCTCTGGGAGTGCTATGATGAATGGAGTGCTTATGGTGCTGGCACCACAGTAGTGTTGAATAATGGTGAAAATGTTGTGCAGTATTACGTTCCTTATCTTTCTGCTATCTAGATCTATGTTAACAAGTCATCTGCAATTTCAAGGAATACATACCCTACTTCTCTCCGTTTGTGTCTGCGCGTAAATGAATTAACTTACATGTATATTCCAAGTCTATTTACTTAAGAGTATTTGGATTGATGGTTTTCATGAGACGACCGTGAAATTAATGAAGTATGCCCCTTTTCTCTTATAAGAATCCAAGATATGATACTGATCCAGTGGAATTTGAAGTTGACTCTTGGAGTGATGACAGCGGGAGTGATAAGCTCTCAAGGTCGTTAAGTAATAACTCTAGCAAAGCTTGGGATGCCACTTCGGCAGATTCAAGCATTGACGATGAGGGTGCATTGCCTATGAAGGATCGCCTCAGTAATCTATACTTTGAGTATTATGATACATGCTCTCCGTACTGGAGGATTCTGCTCATGGACAAAGTAAATAATCTTTGTCGTTTAGTAGATTTTGGTTTTTGTTACATTGCTTACGTCTCGAAGTTATCATTGACGATGATTCTTTTCAATGAATTGATAACCCCTGCTTGTCGTTATTAACGAATGAGATTCTGATTAGTCTGTCTGATTCAGATAATTGAATTCGCTCAAACTTATCATGGATTGATGACATTAAAGAACGTGGATCTTTCTTCTGCTAGTTGGATGGCCGTTGCTTGGTGCGTGACTCCTTATCCCCCAAAAATGTTGCCGTGGATATAGTACTTTATCCTATTGTTGTTGATGTTTTACTATGATCATGATGTTACTCTTATGATGTTCTTTATTCATTGGCATTGTTGAGTCCTTAATAGTCATTATAATTGCATACAAGTGTATGGTAAATTATGGAAATAATTTTTCTACCATTGTGTCAATTGTTTCAGACGATTCATCCTTGAGGAGGATAATACGGGTATATGCAATTTGGAAATTGAGGTGAGTTAATCTAGCCATCCAAGTTGTTATAGGTTCTCTATGCTTATGAATTGCAGCTTATGAACATAGCCGAAAAATAATGGCGCTTATAAACGTAACAAAAACTCAGATGTAGCTTATGATTGCAATCACAATAATGCTCAGAGAGTTGAATATCTGGTATTTGGTATAAGAGTATGACTAGTTAACTGTTAAGATTTTCCTCTAGAATTTCAAATTACACTCGTCTAATTCTTTCTGAATTTATACTTTACGTCATCCGTTCCAGATTAGCTTCTCTTCGAACATATCGCAGTTGAAGTTTTGGTTCTCTTTGCTTAAGCTAAAGCAGAGGGGAGATCAAAACAAAGATTCTCCATTCAGCCACGTTGGTGACCAAATGCTCTACCAACTCTTTAACTTAGCACACCCAACCATTTCATCACTAATAATTGTTGATATCATGCTTGGCCAGATGCTTATTTGCATATTTTGGTGTATCTATATAAATTGTGTTTCCTGATCCCGTGAAATGAAGGCACAAATGGCAAAAATGCAAGAAGCACTTGATCGACTTACAGAGAACTGTTCTACAACAGCCACTGGTTCTAGTTCTCAGGTACACAATCAAAAGAATGATTGAGGGGTCACAGCATGACAGTGTTCAACTATCTTTTAGATTGACTTTGGTGTCCAATAGTAGCATAAATTATCTTTTAGATTGACTTTGCTGCATGAGAAGATAATTGTTCAAACCTGTACATGTGGGTATTTACAAGGTCATGGTAATTAGAAAATCAGTTAGAAAACATTGGATGAGCCTAGTCTCTCAGCCACAAGCTTGTTTAGAAATCATTGGGTGAGCCTTTTGATATAAAACGGCAAGTGGAGGTAGAAGCTTTATGCTAACCTTCATCGTAATTGCAACAAATAACCTGGCCTGCATGATATCTAGGGATAACATTAGTTAATTTATGCATGCAATTGTAACAGAGCTGAATTTATCGTGTTGTTAAAGATTGATTTGGTATTAACATAACCTGTTTCCAGAGATCGAGCATGTTTAGATGCTTTTGTATTGGCTTTGAGTCCTTAGACTCAAAGCAAATATAGCTTGAGCAACTTATTGATTGTTTTCATTTTTATTGACTAAGTTGAACAAACTTCATGGGAGTCAACTGAATGGCACACTAACGGTTGCTCGATTATGTCCCAGGCTAATTTGGAGGCAAATGCAAATAGATCGAGCAATGGGAGCGCTTGCTGTTGCAAAATGCGTTGCGTCTTATCTTTTGAAAGTAGGCCTTGTCCTAGAAAATTTGATTCTAGTGAAATTGATGTAGCAGTTTGATGTGGGAAGGCTATTAAAAGTTTTTGTCTTTAGCCTCCCTACCTTTTGTTCGTGACTATTCGATATTTTATGCAATGACATGTTATGGTGTGTGACTTTAATATTTTTACGGCTTGTTAAGTGATACATCACTATGTTACAGCTTGGATGATTTCGTTTATAGGTCCTTAATCTGGTTATATATTCAAACAAATAAAAATAATGAAAAAAGAAATTGTAAACCTTTAGCAGCGGTTAATGTACGCTCCCATACATTTGACATTATGCAAATGAAAAATAAATCAATTATTGTAAAAATACTATAGCAGCGCACTAAGCCGCTGCCATACATTTAAATTCGAATTAGGAAGTTACATATGCCAGCGGTCGGTGACCGCTGCTGTTGCCATGACCGTTGCTATAGATAAGTTTGAAAGGAGAATTTTGAAATTGAAATAACAGCGGTTGACCGCTGCGGCAAGTACATATGACCGCTGCTATAAGTCTTTCGCAGCGGCTATTTGATATATAGCAGCGGTTTTTGGCCGCTTCTGTAGCCACTTTTTCTTGTAGTGATGCCAGATTGGTAAAGGAAAAGAGGTTGAATCTCGTCCTCCATCCATATATGTGCTAAATGTCTTCGATTACACTTTCAATGCTCTAAAAAGGGTGGGACAGACCGTTCCAACACTTAAAAGTCCGTTTGCCTCGATTAAATGACCTAACATGTAATACCTCGGTTTGCACTACTACAATATGGCTAATGTCTGCGCTATAGAAACACCACTGAAGAACAAAAAGGATGTCAAAAGAAGGTAATAGCGGCATTTTCTTGGCATTTCAAAGTAAGTTGGCAATGTGCCCCCCTTTTTTAAAAGTTGGCGGTCTTTAAAAATACCATAAACATCGCGGTGGTCTTGCTGGCATAGTGGCATTCTCACTCATGCTCTATGTTTACAAAACACCAATATACTAAAAGCGCGTCAGAAATGCCGGTTGCTCTTATTGCCATCTCCTCAAGACATCGGGAATACGTGAAACAATTGAGAAACTAAATTTCATGTAGAACCTTTAACAATCACACCGAAGAAAGTTGATTCTTTTAAATAACGTTTATAGTCGTGTTAATTTAAAGGCACAAGAAATGACAAGATTTGGACACATATTCAGAGGCATGAGAACCAAAAACAATTAATTAGAGTTCCAGAATAGAGCGTCAACCAAACCTACTACAATGGCATCTGAAAATTCCATATTGTAATCTGTTTCATATGTACTTGTATTTGTAGAGTTGTACGATAAAAACTTGCAGCAATTTTTACGTTGACTATCTCTTATCAGTTTCGATTCGTGGTTTAACACTGAACATAGAGCACCATGGCCCATAAGCCCATATTATCACCAAAGGTCTGCGAAATACAGAAGCAGGTCACCAAATTAAACGTTTATTAGAAGACCAATGCATCAGAGAAGCCAACCCGCAACAACAATAAATCTCTCAAGCAAAGCCATTCAAGAGAGTAAATTAGTAGCCCAACTAGGATTACTACCTTACTAGACAAATTTTTTTTGGGCAAAAGGGCTTGAAACACAAGAAATAAGCCATACAAGAAATTTTTTCACACTAATACAAAACAAGATTTATTACAAGTAAACTCAAAAAAATAGAAGTTAAGCTATGCCTAGGATTTGTGAAATTTCTCACAGTTGCGCTTCTGGTCCTCCTTGACAACCCCTCCTAAATTTACAGTCTTTACTTTGAAGCGCTGGAGCTTTTGCGGAAGTTCTTCTACAGGTTTTTGCCTCTGTGTTTGTATCAATTGGAACTGACTTGGCTTACATCGATCGATGGGAAAGTTAGGAATTTTAAATTAATGTCAACTCCTTCCTTTGAATGTCTTTCAACACTTACTTGGTACTTCACATGTATATATATATATGCACAGATTGCGATTAAGGGCTTGGCCTTCATTTTGCATTGGGTGGTTTCATCAACGCTGTGCAAAGAACAACCATATAGGCAGTTTGCCTATATTGATTGTGAGGCTTAGACATAATGCAATTTGCAGAAGAAGAAGTAGTCAATGAATGAGCCCTACAATGGGTCAAATGAGATGGCGATAATGGAGGTAGAAATAATTAATATTACCCCTGTTGTTTTCTTTGACATTCATTCACTTGATCAAGAAACATGTCTTTTAAATTCTGAATGAATGCTATTTGAGCAGTAATTCTTGCATCATTTTAGCGGACGTTTTGTCTAATACTGGGTGATTTAGAACAGCATGAATTATCTTGATGTGTTGCCTTCCTCATCCATGACATCCATTGCTTTAGAATGTCAATGTGTTTTGTAAAATACAGATGCATAGTTAAGTAATAATTGTAACTCTAGTTACTATTTTGTGCAAATAGTGTACACACGAAGAAAAATATTGAATCTTGATCCCTATACTAGCTTCGTTTGTAATAGAGGAAGTTAAAAGCTTAACCAAAGCCACAAGCATTGATCGAAAACTCGTTTCAAGGAGTCATTAATTTCAGCTGGCTTTAGAGCAGACACGGTTCAGCAAAGTTTCAAACTTTCTGTAAAACTACATAGATGTTTTAACGATTTCTGTAGCACTCTAAGAGAACACTTTGGTTGTTTTGACAATTTCATTGCAGAATTTAATATGCACAAGTCATATCCAGGTCGCTGTTTTGACAGTTTCGTTGCAGATCTTAATCTGCGACCACAAGGCACATCTAGGACAAAAATTTGTAACATCAGCCACGACATAGAAAATTTGGCACAACGTAGGTCATTCATCTGTTATTACATCGGCCAAGACAATGTGAAGTTTGTATGTTTTTCAAACAAAATTTTCTCTTTTGTACCATATTTCAATAATTGTGGTGTAAAAGTTTTGATGACCGTAGAACTACATCGAATTAATGACAACAAAAGAAACGAGAATATATAAGGCTAATTCTTACAAGAGGTTGAACATTCATTGAAGTAAAGGTTAGTATGGCGTGTTGGCTGGTTCAGAAATTAGAACTCGATGCATACGTTTATGATGGCTGATCTTGGATATATTATCTTGTCATGTACCTCCAACAACATTTGCGGAACAGTTTCCTTACCTTAAAGCAACTTTATATCAATTCTTCAAATATTGTCGAAAGTTGATCATCAACCACTTCCTCTTTTCTCAGCTGCTTAATCCTAAGGATGGCGTCTACTGGGGTGTGGGCCTCTAAGGGGCCTCCCTAAGTTCATCTACTCCAATGCAACAACCTACCGGTCATGGATGAGCCTTAGACCCACTTTCCCAAGAGCAGAAGGAGCAATGAAGCCGAAGATAAAATAAAGATTTCCTTTCGTGCTCTGGGGCTTATGGCGCTTCCTCTGCGGCTTCTTCCGCTTGGCTGCTTTCCGCTGCCGTAAGATCCTTTCTGTGCTTTCCGATCCATACCTCTCGTCCGAGACTCATACGCAGGAACTTCAGCTGGAGGCGGATCCGCTACAAGTGACATAGCTTCGAAACTCCTTCTCAACTCGATCAATAATGGGTCCTTGGATAGATAAAGGTTCTGCGACATGGACGCGCAGCCCAACTCGGTCTGTCAGTTGGCCCACCTAACAGATGATGAGATTCTCGTACAAGTACCGTGAGGGAAAGGTGAAAAGAACCTGTGTTTGGAATAATTTTTTGACTGGGGATGGTGTTCCGTCTGGGACTATTGACCATCTTAATGATTCTAGCTTTGCTTCTACTCTTATCAAGGTGGCTTGGTCTGCTGGATCAAAGAACTGTTGACTTGGCCTTCAAGACTGACGATTACGCGAGCTCACCTACGGAAGAGAATGGAAGGCCGAGTATGCTAACAATAGGCCAAGTGCTCTTCTACACGGTGACATATGCGTTTGGACTCAAAACCTGATGATTTTTAGGTCAGTCTGAATCTCGTGGAGGCTGTTGATTTCTCTTACCACGAGGTCCTTTTGGAATGTACAAGGGGCAAACAGCTCAAATTGGCATTAAACCTAGAAGAGGTTTTCATTTTACAGCTTCCGGTACTTTTCCTGAAGCTGCAAGTGTCGCTATATATAGAGTGCAACTCTTTGGCTGAAGTGGTAAAATAGTATAGATATGTCTTTCCCCTGTACCGTGTAGAAGTTTAGCAATACTTTCAGAAGACACTTTAGTAACGCGTTGAAGTGTCGCTAAAAGAGCTAAAGAGTGTCATTAAAGTTCTAGAAAATGGCAATCCCACTCTGTTTTCGGTCACTTTTCAGGCTTTTTAGCGACAAAAGTAGAGTAAATGACCAAAAGTGATTTCTGCTTATGAAGTGTTTAACAAACATCAAACACAACCATGCATGTAATTTATTAGAGAAAAAATTTATTGTTCAAGCTCTGGTCATTTGAAGATACGCCGGCCATATGCATGTGATAGCTCAATGATCTTAATAAAGGTGTAATTCCAGTTTTGTTGATGATAACTAACCTTTATTAATGTAGTTAAGGTGAATTTGAGTTTGATAACAACGTATGATCCTTTTTAGTCTCAACAAGCATAATTATCTTGTTATAGCAACCTATGGCTTTCTTGGTTGGATCAAGTAGGCATTCCTTCGAGACACGGTGGGAAGAATTAGACATGTAGATTCTCTGTTATGTAAACGCTTTTCATATTTGTAAGTGGTCCTTGTTCATTGATGACAAGGATCTAGATTGATGTAACATTGCATTGCATTGCATTCGGATGGTGAAAAATTGGCCAAACTTAAAAACAAAAACAAAGTTATATGCTTTCTGCTTTCTGCTTTTTCAACCGAACATCTTTCGATCAACCAAAAGTTAAAAATAATTATTTTATATCACAATTCTTTGAAGTCTGTTTTGCAACTGAAAGTCCTTTTGGTCAACGAAAGCCCAACGGTCAATCTTTTCAAATGTCTTAATAATAATAATCAACTAAAACATAAGTTTCAAAGGGCCGAGAGTAGCAGACTTGTGCATTTATTACTCCATTTACTTCCAACGGCCCATACTTCGACTGAACTTTTTTGGCTGAAAATCTTATTAACTTCTTCAGGCCATTTTTCGTGGCAATCAATATTTTGGCTTGGTTCCTCCCTCATCCTTTTCCCATCTTTTGTCTTTGGATGAATCTGTGAACCAAGTTTCTGTTCTTGTAAGTTCTTCCCTTTAATGAATTGACTTGCTCAGAAGAAAAAAAAAATATTGCTCAACTGCAACCACTTCTCATTTGGATCCATCAAAAATTCATTCTATCTGAGATTATTAATTATGAGCCAAACAAATTTGAGGCTGAGCATTTATTTCTTATCAATAAATCCGCCTCTAAACTAGTAGAGCTTCAATCCTCAAGTTTTTAACATATTCTTCTTACAGAGATCGAATTTGTACATGAAAAACTCTCATCTTGCATCTTGTAACGATGTTTGGGGTTTTCAAGCCTTCAAACTTGGGAGTTCTCCAAGCTTACTGTTTGGTATGTGGATAATACAAATAGTGCTTTTTAATGAATTTCTTTGAAGGGATAGATATAGGCTTGGGGATGATTCAAGCCGAACCATTTACATCTTTCGGTTCAACTATTCAACAACTCTGTCTCGACCATTGTTGTAGCTTAAATTTCTTTTTGAACCTGTTTAGATAATCAATTTGGGTTGGTACTTGGTGGTGGTTTGCGATGAGGTTTACCGCATATGGGTGATGGTAGTGTCGTGGTGGTTGGTGGTGTTGGGTTGGGTTGGGCGATGATAGGGGTGATTCCATGGTTGGCGGTGTTGGCCGTAAGTGAGTTGTGAGGTGGTGGATAGAAGTGGTGGCCGTGGTTTTGCATGGCTATAGCTTCAACACGTGGTGGTGGTATGACTGTGATGAGAGAAGGACTGGGAATGACATGATGAAAGTAAAGGGAATGGGCAAGGCAAGTAAGTCTCTTACAAGAACTTTTAGCACCATCTATATTCCATTTGGTCAAAGGATAAATGTGATATTATGACAAAACACAGTTCTCGGTTGTACTTTATAAACTCAAGTTGGTAATATTATCCCTTAATTTCTAATCAGGAAAGCCCTGTTCAACCATGTTTATAGCACATACATAGACTATAAATTCTTCAAAGAAAAATCCTAGTTTAGCCAAACGATCAAATATGCGCTCATGCATATCCTTACAATACATATTTCACCCGCCGTTCAAGTGGCTCAACTTCCATTTTTAACAATCTTCTTCACCAAACCTCTCGTCCACTCCGTCTCCGTCACCACCGCCGATTTTCCCGGTGGGTGGTGACGTGGTAGCCTAGCTCTCTCTTTGCTTAGGTATCGTTTGGGTTTTGGCGGCTTTGGCAAGTGGGACGACATCTGTTGCTGCGATGGTTCGCAATCAGAGAGCTGTGCTCATCCCAGTTTTCAGGCGTCGGCGATCGGTTGGCGAATGAAGTTGGGTTAAGCTGTCGAAGTCCGTAGATGCTCCGTGATTGGATTGTGGTGGTCGTAGGGTGCGAGTGTTCTTGCCGTCGGGGTTTTTCCTTGATTCGGTGGTGTTGGTCGTCAATTGCGGGTTTCTCTGTCTGAATTGTGGGTGCCGAGCTTCCTGGTTTTGAGAAGGATGGTGAGTCTAGGCTTGGTTTATTTTCTTCTAGGGTTTATTTTCCCCCTTCCCCCCTAGATGATCCCCCTCCCCCCTTGTCCTAGAAAGGTTTGATGGTTGTGATTGGAGGTGGAGTCTGTGCCCTTTGAGATTTGTAGTTTTAGGTGGTTAAGGCTAATGTTGAGTCGGAGGTGGTTGCAGTAGATGGACGACGGTGGTCTGTCGGGTGTGGGCTTCCTCCGTTTAGCTACCGAGAAGTTGGCGATTCCGGCGGGGTTATTGCTGGTTAGGTTTCGGCATATCTCTTTGGCTTGGGTGCAATCTGGTGATATTTGGGGTGCTCCGGGACTAGCCAGCGGTGCGATGGCCTGAGAAGGTGGGGATTCCGGCGCCGGGGTGGATGCACGCGGATCAAGGCGCGTTTGCAGCGATGGGACAGGTGGCTGATCAGTGGGTTGGTGACTGGCCGCGTGGCTTGGTGCTGTTAGGTTTTAATTGGCTTGCTTAGTTTGGTTTTATCTTGTTTTTTAGTTAGTATTTATCTAGTTTTGTTGATTTTTATCTTAGTTTTTAGCTCTCAGCTATCCTGCTTTAGTTTTAGTTGGCTACATTCTGTTTTTCAGCTTTTTAGCTCGTTAGAGTTTTTACTTTAAACATAGTTGGTTAGGTTTTTATGTATTTTTCATTTGTTCTTTATTACGTTGTTGTTTGTCGCCTTTTATTTTATCGTACTTCTTATCGGATGGAGATGTCATCCGAGTGATATCTTTAAATCATCAATAGTAGGGTTTTTACCACTTTTCAAAAAAAAAACAATACATATTTCACCTGGAGTTTACACATAACTCGAGGGCGTCAATTTAACCATCACAAACAGACTAGCATCAACTGCTAATCCACAGAATAAACAAAAGATATATTGTCATTAAACTTTTTGAGTTTACGCATAGATTACAGTCGAGTGCTATGTTTCATCATAATAGCACTTACACCCTTTGACCAATTGGAATGCTAATGGCATTAATTTTTTTTTATTTTATGAAAAGACACCCTTGCCCTCCTTTCTTCTCGCTTCCTTTTTTTTTCTCCTTTCTCTCGTACACCGACCACCACCACCATTCGACTCCTCCACTAAAACCACCATAGCACCACATCGAACAACTAACCCACCCTCTGTCTTCTCCCTGCCCTCCCCCCTCCCTTCTCCACAATTACACCAAAACCACCATAAGCTGCCACAATGGCCCATCATTGCACAATACACATTGCCACTGCATTAGAACTAGCTACACACAGATTTGTGCACCCACACACACATTCGCGTGCACACAGACACACATATATTGGTGCACGGACACATATCAGTGCAGAAGCACACCGCTCTATATCTTGTCTTTGTGTAAAAGACCTCGTGATGCCCAAATAGATTGTTCTTCTTGATGATTCTCAGCTTCTTGATCATTCTCAGTCTTGTAATGGCAGTCGTGGGTGGTGGATGGAGGCAATAAAGGTGCAATTGACGATTGGGTGATGACAGTGGTCGTGCCGTGGTGGTTGGTTGTGGAGAATATAATGGTGGTGCAATGGGTGATGGCAGGAGTGGTTGGGTGTGGATATATATATATATTAAGGTTTCCAGTAACTTTTTTATTTTTAAATACAAAATGGTCACGTCAGCCAAGATCGTTAATCAATGTCATGGAACATTACGTTGAGGGCAATATGGTATAATTTTTTATAATTTTTTATACGAGTATCCACTTTATGAAAACTGTATCTTTGACCATAATTTACCCATATACTCATAATATCTAATGATATTATTCCTAGACAAAATCAATCATAAGCAAAGCTCTAGATACCTTTTGTTGGGGACAGATATCATATGACCCAAAATCCCAATGGGTTATAGAGTCTCAAGATATTCTGTTTTTTCCTTTATCTTTGTGTGATCAAAATGAGACGAACAATATGTACCAAGATACGCGATCACGTGTTGCACAAATTATCCACGAGACCCAATATTTAAGGTGGAAACCCCACGACATGAAAGGAGAAAAACATGGGACAATCAACTCCGAAATACTTCCACTACAACTCAATAATGACATTACCAATTTGTCTCTACTTTATCTTCTTCGTGAAAAATTAGATGTTACCATCTAGATAATAACAACTATATATTGCCATTGAATAACCATAACAAACATACACGAGCAAATGTGAATTTAAACTAGTGGTGGAAAGATCTCACTTAAAATGGTTGAAAAAGATGGTTGGCATGCAACAAAAAATCTATTACAGACTTTTATGGATCCTTTTTTCGAATGCGAAGCTGATCGCGGAGGTTGCGAACATGAATGTTAAAAATAGGTGAGAGAGATTTCTAAAACAGATCCTAGTCCTCAAATGCTCTGGTACACGGTAGAAGGAGGTTTTGGACTGACAAAGCAACGGTGGCTTTGATCCAAAGGTTGACAAATTTGTCTCTACTTAGCCACGCAAAATAAGCGGGATTATCGGACCCATCGGGAAACTGTTTTGGAAAGGAGGTGGGAGAGATGATATCCTTGAGATTATAGACATCAACGAGGTTTGAGAATTGAGAACCCCATGACAGAAAACTGCTTCTTTCCATTAGTGAAAAAGATGGGTGATGTGAAAGTTGGCGGAAAGCATTTCAAAGATATTGGACGAAGAAGACGCCATTCATGGTCTTTGGAAGATTGGTACAACAAAAGGCCAGGACCAAAAACACATGGGCGTGAGTCAAAATGGCACTGGTACCATGAAAGGAAACAAGAATGAAGGTTTGAAAATCAAACAAGTAAACACATTATGAGTAATCAGCTTGCTTAACCTTTGTTCACATTCAGTATATATTTTTCTTTATATATTAAAGAATAAAATACATAAAGATCCTAATAAAGGAAATGGCAACTATCCACAAAATAATTGCATGTGTAAAATGCATGAATCAATTAGATGTGCTAGAATCGTGACTGCATCAATATTTTCACTCATAACCTGGATAGCAGTCAAAATTTATGAATCTAGTTATTGACGTTATTGAAAGATATTTGAACTTGATTAAATCACCTCTATTAAGCCAGTTGGGAACACAATCCGATGGTTTTTGCACCATCAAATAAATTCTCAATCGCCACACTACACATTTTTCGATAGGGACTATCAATGGCCACTAAAGGCTACCGACTTGTCTTTAACTTAATGCCACTAAATGGCATTAAGTTTCTTATAAGAGTTAGATGATGATGGATACAAGTTTAGTTGGATGTTATTTTCTAATGTGTAGAAGATAGCTTCCATACAATTTGTTCCTATTTTCTAGAGGGTAGATATTCATTTATTAGGAGAAGTTATTTACTACTCCGTATTAGGTAGCTTTTTTCTATGTGTTGGGTATTTTCTAGATTTTGTTGTACTATAAGAACATGTTGTAAGACCCAATGTAATGTAATGATATTCATCATCAGTATCAATCAAATACTTTTCCTTTTCTTTCTCTTGTGACAACTCCCAGAAGTAGCCTTCATAGAAGTATATTAGTTTTATCAAAAGCCTTCTTAAAAGTTAGATGCTTTTATATTTGGATGCGTTTCTTACGATCTACATTTCTTATCATAATGTCCATTTTTTAAAATATTTTAGAAGAAGTCCTCGCAGATAGGCAAAAAGAATCCACACTAACTTCGATCGAGAGTTTGCTTTTAAGCACGAACATGTGGGTGCTGATGAGAAGAAGAGGCCTCAAAAATCCTGTTTGAGGTACAGAGGCAGTGTTGTTAAGTCCAAGAACAGAGAGCCATGAAAGGTTTTGATCCACTCCAACGGACACTTGGCTATTCAATTCTACAACCCCAATAGTGCTCAAGTATCAGGGGAGAATGCTGCGTCAGATTGATGAGGTAGCATACCTCTGCAACCCCAACTTCGAAGCAATGCGATTCCTTTGCCCAGTAAGACAACAGACTTCGTTGTCAGTATTGCAAAATGTCAGTATTACAAAGTCTTACACTCTTACTATAATTCACCAAAATGTCAGTATTGCAAAGTCTGGCTCAATAATTTGGACTTGCCATTGATGCTCTGCCACATGTCTAATTCAGCAAGGAAAATTTCTGGTTCTTCTTGTGAATGACACTATTGGAATGTCGAATCTTGAAGAAGTTTTGATTTTATGTCAATGTGTTTGGAGATTTGAGAAGATTAAACATTTTTTTTAAGAAAAATAAGTTAAAAAAGATTGAACTAAGCAAGAAGGTATACTTAACTCTCCCTTTTATGCGAGCGCTAATTCTACTGTGTAGTTTAAGCAGAAGTGGCCGGCTTCTGATGAACAAAATGAATCTCGCGTGCTCGATTAAAGAATCTCACCCCATACTAGTTTACGTTTTATTTGTTGTTACATAATTAGGTATACAATTTTTAGCGACAAAGAGTATGTCCTAACACCACGATAGTGTTTGGATTTAGAACCTTTTAGTGCTTCATTTACCAGTCAACAGAAGAAAGTGAAACTACAAAGGAGCATGATCTTATCTGCCCCAACTTTTGAGATAAAAAGAATGATAAAGAAAAGTCAGTTTTACAGGTTGTCGAGGAGACAAAGAAGAGGAAAGGGAATCACTTGCCTTCCTCTTTTACAATCCCTCCCCCTCCCAAATTTACAGTTCTTACTTTGAACCTCTCAAGCTTATTGGAAAACTGCTTAACCAAATCCCTCTGCACGGTGTTTTGGAAATTCACCTCTTCCGAATTCACTTGGCCTTGTAGGCACTCCGGATGTTTTTCTAACAACTCCGAGATGGCTTTAACTTTAGAACTTTTTAGTCTTTCCACAATGAACGTTTCTAATGGTGTCTCCTTCTCGAGCTCGGCGAAAAGTTTCCTCAACAAGAATCCGCGGTTTTTCGTATCAACTTGTTCCAAGCACTCTACGAGGATCCGAACAAGCTCGTCCAACGCCTGTTCTCCGGCTTCTGGTTCTTCTTCCTCTTTGGTAGTTGTAAGTTGTGGAAGGTGGATTACTACTTCCGAGCGCTGAAATTGTTCTGAGAACGCCTCATCTGAGACAATGGGTTTTGGTGTGCAGCAGTTGGTTGGTCTCGTTGGCTGAGGAAACTGGTTTTGCATTTTGAAGTTGTACAACATGCTGTGACTGTTTGTGGGTATGTGGAGTAGTTCAGATGTATTTAGTGTAGGTTGATGGGAGAAATCAATCACAGAAGGCAGGCAAAGTTTTATGAGGGCTTTAAGGCATTAGCCATGGCATCTATATATATATATGTGTATTGGATATAGATGTGCACATTCAAGAGGTTGACAAGTACACAACTCGCTAGAGAGAGCAGTAAATGCAAGTCATTGACTAATGAGTTTTGAAGTTTTCAAAATCAAAACATTGGGAGTAGTCAAGCTTTCCGCATGAAGTGTACGTCACTTCATGCAAATCTTTTAATTTTGTACTTTCTAAATACCTTGGACGAAGTCATTTAGTTCATCAGAACCAGCATAGCTGTCAAGAATTATCGTATTCTTGTTTTCCATTTTTGGGGCTTAAGTAAGCAGGGTGGACCTCTTAAGCAACGCGCTCAAGAGTTTTCTCGGAAGGAAACTTCCCCAAGTAGCGCTCAGTATTGGGTAACAATTCCAAAGAACACAAACCTCCTATGTAGTATTAATTTCATGTACACTCTTTTCTCCGTTTTCTTTGTGTGATTAAAAATGAGAACAAAGTATATAAACTAATGTATAAATCAACCAAAACAGACAATATTTAACCTGAAAATTTTTCAAAGTCAAGAGTTATAAACAGTACAAACTTCTACTTTATCTTCTTCGTGAAAAATTAGATGTTACCATCTAGATAATAACAACTATTTATTGCCATTGAATAACTATAACAAACATACACGAGCAAATGTGAATTTAAACTAGTGATGGAAAGATCTCACTAAAAATGGTTGAAAAAAGATGGTTTGCATGCAACAAAAAATCTATTACAGACTTTTCTGGATCCTTTTTCAGAATGCGAAGCTGATCGCGGAGGTTGCGATCATGAATGTTAAAAATAGGTGAGAGATATTTCTAAAACAGATCCTAGTCCTCAAATGCTCTGGTACACGGTAGAAGGATGTTTTGGACTGACAAAGCAACGGTTGCTTTGATCAAAAGGTTGACAAATTTGTCTCTACTTAGCCACGCAAAATAAGCGGGATTATAGGACCCATCGGCAAGAGCGGAACCAGGAATTTTTTTTCAGGAGGTGCAAAAATTATAACGAATTCACCAAAATTTTTTATTAAAATAATATTAAAAACAGAGTGCACTTAAAAAGCATACAAAAAGCATTATTAAGTTTCACGAGAGCCATTAAAGACTCTTTACAAGTACAGGACAAAATAAAAAGGAAAATACGAATTATACTCAAAGTGTTTACAAACGAAATTATTAAATTAATATTCGATGAGGCCCCGAAGATTGGTAGCGCTTTATAATATTCTCGTTTCCAATAGTTTTGAGGACATTTTTCTCAGTCAAATTGGCTAACTTCTTTGATTGAGATTTACCATGTCAACGAACAATTTCTCTGTATATCATGCATGGTCAACCTCCTACTGTTCACGAAGTATCAGTCAAATTGGCAAACTTCTTTGGTTGAGATTTACCTTGAATGACGCTAAATAGATTTGCATTCTGGGTTTAAGTTTCTCAGAAAATTTACTAGGATATTGTACTGATGTTTTATTGTCTGAATAGATTTAACTTTGACTGTTAATATATACATATATATCTTATAATTCACAGCAACAATTATCAAATAATCTCACATAAAGTTTCACTGAAATTATAACTACACGACTAAGGTAAAAGGATTTAAATATCGAGGGAAGAACACAAAAACACATATGCCACTAACTGTTTTAAGGATCAAATCACGTAGTTCTGATTGTCATTCGAAAAGGCCCAAGGCGCACTTGCGTACGCTTTCTTTACAACCGAATAATATCATCTACTATACCTTTAGTTCCTTTCCTTTGCTTTCTTCCAACTGTGAGACCACAGTAGTAGACTAGCAGTCGAAGAGCCTCGTCGCGGCGTCGCCTGAGTGGCTGAGCCTTCCTTCAGTCGCGCTCGCTGGCCGGCGTCAAATCTGGTCGGAGTTCCAGATCTGGTCACGGTCGTCGCCTTGTCGCGGAGTTCGTCACGATCGTCGCCGTCGTCAAGCCGTCAGCGGTCACAGTTACCGGCGGTCACGGTCCTCATGGTCACGGTAAGAGAGAGAGAGAGAGAGGGGGGGTGACTGCCGAGTGCCGACTGGTGTGGGGTCTCGAGGAACGGCGTATCGGGGAACGGGATGCAATTCCCGAAATTTTTTGTTTTCCAAAACTTCAGGGGGTGCTTCAGCCCCCCCTTGTCACCACATGGTTCCGCCCATGCCCATCGGGAAACTGTTTTAGAAAGGAGGTGGGAGAGATGATATCCTTGAGATTATAGACATCAACGAGGTTTGAGAATTGAGAACCCCGTGACAGAAAACTGCTTCTTTCCATTTGTGAAAAAGATGGGTGATGTCAAAGTTGGCGGAAAGCATTTCAAAGATATTGGACAAAGAAGACGCCATTCATGGTCTTTGGAAGATTGGTACAACAAAAGGCCAGGACCAAAAACACATGGGCGTGAGTCAAAATGGCACTGGTACCATGAAAGGAAACAAGAATGAAGGTTTGAAAATCAAACCAGTAAACACGTTATGAGTAATCAGCTAGCTTAACCTTTGTTCACATTCAGTATATAGTTTGGTTTATATATTAAAGAATAAAATACATAAAGATCCTAATAAAGGAAATGGCAACTATCCACAAAATAATTGCATGTGTCAAATGCATGAATCAATCAGATGTGCTAGAATCGTGATTGCATCAATATTTTCACTCATAACCTGGATAGCAGTCAAAATTTATGAATCTAGTTATTGACGTTATTGAAAGATATTTGAACTTGATTAAATCACCTCTATTAAGCCAGTTGGGAACACAATCCGATGGTTTTTGCACCATCAAATAAATTCTCAATCGCCACACTACACATTTTTCGATAGGGACTATCAATGGCCACTAAAAGCTACCGACTTGTCTTTAACTTAATGCCACTAAATGACATTAAGTTTCTTATAAGAGTTAGATGATGATGGATACAAGTTTAGTTGGATGTTATTTTCTAATGTGTAGAAGATAGCTTCCATACAATTTGTTCCTATTTTCTAGAGGGTAGATATTCATTTATTAGGAGAAGTTATTTACTACTCCGTATTAGGTAGCTTTTTTCTATGTGTTGGGTATTTTCTAGATTTTGTTGTACTATAAGAACATGTTGTAAGACCCAATGTAATGTAATGATATTCATCATCAGTATCAATCAAATACTTTTCCTTTTCTTTCTCTTGTGACAATTCACAGAAGTAGCCTTCATAGAAGTATATTAGTTTTATCAAAAGCCTTCTTAAAAGTTAGATGCTTTTATATTTGGATGCGTTTCTTACGATCTACATTTCTTATCATAATGTCCATTTTTTAAAATATTTTAGAAGAAGTCCTCGCAGATAGGCAAAAAGAATCCACACTAACTTCGATCGAGAGTTTGCTTTTAAGCACGAACATGTGGGTGCTGATGAGAAGAAGAGGCCTCAAAAATCCTGTTTGAGGTACAGAGGCAGTGTTGTTAAGTCCAAGAACAGAGAGCCATGAAAGGTTTTGATCCACTCCAACGGACACTTGGCTATTCAATTCTACAACCCCAATAGTGCTCAAGTATCAGGGGAGAATGCTGCGTCAGATTGATGAGGTAGCATACCTCTGCAACCCCAACTTCGAAGCAATGCGATTCCTTTGCCCAGTAAGACAACAGACTTCGTTGTCAGTATTGCAAAATGTCAGTATTACAAAGTCTTACACTCTTACTATAATTCACCAAAATGTCAGTATTGCAAAGTCTGGCTCAATAATTTGGACTTGCCATTGATGCTGTGCCACATGTCTAATTCAGCAAGGAAAATTTCTGGTTCTTCTTGTGAATGACACTATTGGAATGTCGAATCTTGAAGACGTTTTGATTTTATGTCAATGCGTTCGGAGATTTGAGAAGATTAAACATTTTTTTTAAGAAAAATAAGTTAAAAAGATTGAACTAAGCAAGAAGGTATACTTAACTCCCCTTTTATGCGAGCGCTATTTCTACTGTGTAGCTTAAGCAGAAGTGGCCCGCTTCTAATGGACAAAAAGAATCTCACGTGCTCGGTAAAAGAATCTCACTCCATACTAATTTACATTTTATTTGTTGTTACAAAATTAGGTATGCAATTTTTAGCGACAAAAAGTATATCTAACACCGCATAGTATGTGGATTTAGAACTTTTTAGTCCTTCATTTACTAGTCATCTGAATAAAGTGAAATTACAAAGGAGCATTATCTTATCTAGGGGTGAGCATCAAACCGTTCAAACCGATTCGAACCGTTCAAACGGACCAAACCGAACCAATCCAATCCGAACCGTCCAAATATCTTAATGGTTTGGTTTCACATTTCTCAAACCGACCTTGGTTCGGTTTGGTTCACGGTTCACATTTTCTAAACCGATTCCAAACCGAACCGAACCGACCTATGATATGTTACTCTACTTTTAGTAACATTCATTGACAATTTCACTCATACACTAGTAAGCAAATCCATATATACAAATCATGAGAGTTATAAGAAAAGAAAATAATGAGAATACTAATGACACAAAATTTTCGTGACTAATAAATGTTCTATATTTTCTCATTCTTTCTCATACATCAAGGAACACTTATATATCGAATCTAACAAGATTATATGCAATTTAGGAAATATATAACTTCAATTTTTAATCACTGTTAGATCCAATAGTAGTTGGCAAATGAACGTCTTTAAGTGGACGCAAACCGATCCAAACCGACTAAACCGAACCGTTTAAACCGACCAAACCGAACCGTCCAAACCGATGATGTTTGGTTTGGTTCGGTTCACAATTTTCCAAACCGAGGGGTAACGGTTTGGTTTGCGGTTTGACCCCCAAACCGAACCAAACCGAACCGTGCTCACCCCTAATCTTATCTACCCCAACTTTTGAGATAAAAAGAATGATAAAGAAAAGTCAGTCTTACAGGATGTCGAGGAGACAGAGAAGAGGAAGGGGATCACTTGCCTTTCTCTTTTACAATCCCTCCCCCTCCCAAATTTACAGTTCTGACTTTGAACCTCTCAAGCTTATTGGAAAACTGCTTAACCAAATCCCTCTGCACGGTGTTTTGGAAATTCACCTCTTCCGAATTCACTTGGCCTTGTAGGCACTCCGGATGTTTTTCTAACAACTCCGAGATGGCTTTAACTTTAGAACGTTTTAGTCTTTCCACAATGAACGTTTCTAATGGTGTCTCCTTCTCCAGCTCGGCGAAAAGTTTCCTCAACAAGAATCCGCGGTTTTTCGTATCAACTTGTTCCAAGCACTCTACGAGGATCCGAACAAGCTCGTCCAACGCCTGTTCTTCGGCTTCTGGTTCTTCTTCCTCTTTGGTAGTTGTAAGTTGTGGAAGGTGGATTACTACTTCCGAGCGCTGAAATTGTTCTGAGAACGCCTCATCTGAGACAATGGGTTTTGGTGTGCAGCAGTTGGTTGGTCTCGTGGGCTGAGGAAACTGGTTTTGCATTTTGAAGTTGTACAACATGCTGTGACTGTTTGTGGGTATGTGGAGTAGTTCAGATGTATTTAGTGTAGGTTGATGGGAGAAATCAATCACAGAAGGCAGGCAAAGCTTTATGAGGGCTTTAAGGCATTAGCCATGCCATCTATATATATATATATATAGAGATGTGCACATTCAAGAGGTTGACAAGTACACAACTTGCCAGAAAGAGCAGTAAATGCAAGTCATTGACTAATGAGTTTTGAAGTTTTCAAAATCAAAACATTCGGAGTAGTCAACCTTTCCGCATGAAGTGTTTGTCACTTCATGCAAATCTTTTAATTTTGAACTTCTAATTACCTTGTACAAAGTCATTTAATTCATCCAGAACCAGCATAGCTGTCAAGAATTATCGTATTCTTGTTTTCCATTTTGGGGGCTCAAGTAAGGAAACTTCCCTCGGTCACATCATGGATGGAGATGTGTAAATTCCTTTTTTTTTTTAATAACTGCAACTAACTCGTCGGTCACCCTACTCTTTGAAAAGTTACGCTTCACTTCTGTAAATTTTTATATAAAAAACAATTTACTGAAAAATCTAATAGTATCATCTAAAAAATTTTACCAACGGAAAGAAGTGTAAATGAAAAAAAATAGAGTCAGGTTATCAATTCCATAGTTTAGGCTTCAACGGAAGAATGATGATACGTATGATAAAGCTTCATGGATACAAGAGTAAGTTGGCTATTTTCTAGGGGTGAGCACGGTTCGGTTTGGAGGCTGAATACCAAACCGAACCAACCAACCTCGGTTTGGAAAAAATAAATCGAACCGTAGTTGAACGGTTTGGTTTCTACGGGTTGAACGGATTGAACAGATCGGTTTGGACGGTTTAATCGGTTTGGGCCAAACTCAATTTTAAGCAAGTTTAGGCCCAAAAATAAATAACTTATATATACTAATAAGCTCCAAAAAAATTAAAATTTTTATCATAATTAATAACACTTAGTGAGATGTAAACGGCAAGTAAAAAATGTGTGTTACGTCAAGGGATATAGGTTTTATCCTATTTTATATGAGTGGTTAGATTACTAAGATTAATAAAAAATAACTAGGATTATGTAAAAATATAGACATGTTATACTATTTACGGTTGGTTTGGTTTATGCAGTTTCAAAAAAATCCGAACCGAATCTAATGTACGGTTTAGGAAAAAAAAAACCAAACCGATTAATTTTTAGATCGGTTTGGAAATATACGGATTGGTTGGTTCGGTTCAGTTTTGACGGTTGGATCCGTTTCAACGGTTTAAATGCTCACCCCAGTATTTTCCATGGAGAACAAAAGGCATAAGTAGGGTTACAACCAGATTGAAGTTTAGTCTACAGGGACATGATAAATATATGTGAGTAGTAGTGGAGATTTTAAAAAAAAAATTGAGATGATGCCAAAAGCTGGTTGATAACGAGAATTAACTTTTTGGCTAGCTACAGCTTTGGATATCTATATCTAGCCAACAATGTAGGGGGGAAATGCCAAAGAACACAAACCTCCAATGAATTACTAATTTCCGGTACACCCTTTTTCTCCATTTTCTGTGTGTGGTTAAAATGAGAACGAAGTATATATATACTAATGAATAAATCAACAACAACAGACAATATTTAACGTGAAAATCCTCCAAAGTGAACGGTTATAAACAATACAAACTTCTAAATACTTCCACCATATCTTCATAATGGCATTACAATTTGGTTTATACTGTTTCTTCTCTAGGAAGAACTAGAAGTTTACAACCATCAAAATTTGGATCACCACTAAATTATTGAAACAAACATCACCTACTGTGGTGAATTTTAACTCTTGATGAAAAGATCTCTTCGAAAGAGTGCTTGCAGAAGATGTAATGAGACTGCATTCTAGGGACCTCAAAAGATTATATTGAGCGTTGGACATCACATCAACTTTGTCGAGAACATGCTCCTGAAATTTCATGCTAATCAGTCCAGGTTTCATGGTACACCGTTGCAAGTCACAGTTGTAGTATTAGAGTATCCTTTCTCAGCCTTTTTTTTCTTTATCCACTCATTGATACCTCTCCTTGTAGCTCTTACCCTAATTTGGTGAATATGCAGCCTATTAATACTCCCTAACTTGGGATTTAAATAACCATGTAGACTCTCCTTATAACTTTCTAAGCCATACTACGCATAAACAAAAGAGAGAGAACCACAACAAACTCCTTTCCTACTCATGTGCAGGTAAATCATCATATCTGGTGCCCTAGCGGAATAACTTGAGGCTCGGCGGGGCAGCTTGGAGAAGGTGGATGGGTGAGAGTGTACAGATAGAGATACTGAGAGAGTCAAATAAACTTTTTCATTATCACAGAAGAATATTTCCTAGATAATGTTTATAAGCTATACAATTTATTGTAAGTAACATCTACTTTTATGTATTACATGAAAAATTAAATTTTGTATTCGAGATCCCGAAGTTTATACAATTTGATCCTGATACGGATCACCGAATACCAATTTTTTAGACAAAAAAATTACCGTAATAGATCTTGAAAACTGAATTACGAAGTACGAATTACGTCATTACGGTAGGATATTATGCATATACGTGTATCATATGTGCAAACACTTACCCTTCTGTACTTTTTCCCGTGTTTCACATCTATATATATAATATCTAATAAGCGAAGTGAGACCTTATTTACGCGACATGTCATCACAGAAATAACTTCTTTAGTTGATTAATCATCACTTTATGTTGCTAATGTGAAATAGAACTATAATCATTACAAGATTTACTAAAAATCCGAAATACTATCATGGATAGGGTCTCTATATTTTAATAAGTTAATTTCTATATTAGTGAGCCTTATATAATTAATTGAAAAAATAATTCTAAACATTTTGAAACTCGAACCAATTAATGGACTAACTTATTAGGATTTAATTTTGTGTAATAAATCCTTAACACCACTCTCCAATATGAATATAAAAATTCATATATCTAAAAAACGAAAATTAAAATTATTATCTTGAATGGGGTCCTCTATATAAGCGAAGTAAGACCTTCTTTACGTGACACGTCATTGCAGAAATAACTTCTCTACTCGACACATCATCACTTTATGTTTTCAATGTGAAATAGAATTATAACCATTATAAGAGTTGCAACAAGTCTGAACTACTATCATGGATGTTTCCTATGTAAAAACAACCATTATAAGAGATACTAAAAGTTTGATATATTATCATGGATATGGTCCTTATTTCTTAATAAGTTAATTTCTATATTAGTAAGCCGTATAATTGAAAAAATAATTCTAAACGTTCTGAAACTCTAACTAATTAATGGACTAACTTATTAGGATTTAATTTTGTGTAATAAATCCTTAACACCACTCTCCAATATGAATATAAAAATTCATATATCTAGAAAACGAAAATAATATTATTATCTTGAATGGGGTCCTTTATATAAGCGAAGCAAGATCTTCTTTACGCGACACGTCATCGCAGAAATATCTTCTTTACTTGATACATCATCCCTTAATGTTTTTAATGTAAAATAGAATTCTAACCATTATAAGAGTTACTAAAAGTCTGAAATACTATCATGTATAGGATCTTTATTTCTTGATAAGTTAATTTCTATAGTAAGCCTTATATAATTAAAATTATAATTCTAAACGTTATGAAACTCTAACTAATTAATAGACTAACTTATTAGGATTTAATTTTGTGTATTGAATCATCAAAATCACTCTCTAATATTAATATAAAAATTTATATATCTAAAAAAAGGAAAATTATTATCTTTAATGCGGTCCTTTATTTTTTGATAAGTTAATTTTCGCATCAATAAGGTTTATATAGTCTAAACATTTTGAAACTCTAAATAATTTTATGTGTCACTAAAGATCTGGAATACTATTTCTTCATATATAAGTTAATTTATATATCAGTAAGCCTTACATAGTTACATGATTGAAAAAGTAATTCTAAATGTTCTAAAACTCTAACTAATTAATGGATTAACTTATTAAAACATGATTTTGAGTATTGTACCCTCAAAACCACTCTCCAATATGAATATAAAAATCCATATATCTTTAAAACGAAAATAATATTATCTTGGACAGGGTCCTTATTTATTGATAAGTTAATTTTCATATTACTAAGCCTTATATAGTTGAAAAACTAATTCTAAACATTAATCAGAGATTCTAACTAATTAATGAATTAACTTATTAGCACTTAATTTTAACTCTTGTATCCTTAAAACCACTTTTTGATATGACTATACAAATTCATATTTCTAAAACATGAAAATAAAATATTAGAAAAAGAAACAAATGATGTTACAATTGAGATTGACACAATATGTAACAATTGATTCATCTTTATTTTATTTTGATTTAATGATGTAGCAATTGATTAATCTTTATAATCCTTTTGGTACAATAAATTAATTGACATTATTGTTTTTAATTGAGACTATATGACAAACATATAACTGTATAATAATTATTAATTAAAATCGCAATAATTGTAAAAATTATTTGTAAATATGATAGTTGAAAAGTATTTAAAGCTATATACCAAACATGTAACACCCCGAAATTTTTCGGAACATTAACACTCACTCGATCATTTACACTAAGACAATAATACCCTCAATCTCTACAAATACAGCACCATCAGTCCGTCAGAGCAACTAAACATCGAATAAGACAATACTCTAAATGTACTGTCACAATTGAAACATCAAGTTTGAGTCAAAAAATTTAAACAACAATACTAACCCTTGCAGGGGTTCTAATGATCAAGACCAAAACTGCAATTTATTTCCCTCGCTCAGATCTAATCCATACTCAATACAATCTATTATTGGTTATTACCTGCAGAAGGGAACATGAAAAAAGGAGTGAGCTTTTGGGAGCTCAGTAAGGTCGCTCAAAATTCATAAGAGGGAATAGGAGTACAATAATTATCAGATTCACTTCAAACGATAGGGAAGAGATTCAACTCAATTCCTTGAACCAAACCAGATACAATTAACAACAATTCCAATTTCACCGAAACGATACAGATGATATTGAATATGAGTGAATGTAAAACCACACAGACAATGCAAGGGAACACCTACAAAGTCACACAGGCAGTACAGGGTAATCACTTAGCAAAGCCACAAAGGCGATGCTCACAAACACTGTGGTTACATATGCATATGAACACTAGCTAGACCCTTAGGTACTAGCATCTCCTGAAAATAACAGACCATCCTTATATCACCCCCGATACAGACCATCCTTATAACTCCTCAATACACTAACTCATATCAATATGCAGAATGCAATAAACGATAATACAATGATTAAATCGATGCACAACGAGAATAAATACAGAGCATCGAACATAATTTCCAATAAACGTGTCATGCTCAAAACAGGGTATTAATGGCAATCAATGCAATTTCATAACAATTATAACTGAGTCCAATGAAACTTTGATAACAATTTAGAAAGATATTTATGATGTCAAATAGATGAAATAAGGTTTCGGAAGAAATCTCTTACCTCGATCCAGGTGCTGAAGCTAAAAATACTCTCGATCAAATCCTCGAAGTTAACCCAGGTTGACAGAACCATTTATCAGAACACTATTCATTCAACTATATTTAAAACCTAATATAACTATCCATAAAGTATTCATTTCTCTACCTGGAAATGATGAAACTCGGAGCGATTTCACACACGACCAACATATCCCGAAACTCATCACACTCCTCAACTCAAAAATATCTCAAAAATGTTTTTATCGTTCATTAAGCATTATTTATAGCTAAATACAGCATATGGAATAAAAATATAATTTTTGAATATTTTTTATTATTTTCGAATTAAAAATACTTTCCTTAAATACACTAAAAACCAATAAATTTGCCATAATTTCTTCCAGCTGAAAATAAAGACTTGTAATTTTTATAAAAGCCTTAATATATGTATCAAAAATATAGAAATCAAAATCAGAATTTAAAATGCACATTTCTTTATTTTTCGTTTTGCTAAATTCAATGCGATACAGAAAATGGCAATAAATCAACTCCAAAAATCATGAAATTTATACTGAGTCCTTCTTATACTATAAAAACATTAATCTAATTTTTCCAAAACATTTTCATGGGTTTAAAGGCTCCAAAAGATTTTTATATGTCTGAATTTGCAAAAAATATAATAAATACATACGTTTTTATAAAATTATAAAAATTTTCCACGAATTCTAATATAGCCTAACGTATTATACTGTAAAGTTTCACGTGCTAACAATCACCGTACCCTATCGGATATGCTCGTGCCGTATTTTACGCTAACCTCTGCACTTCTCTTTTTCTTCCTTACTTCTTTTTCCCATGTGCCCAGCTTCTTCTTAGAATTTATTTCATGCACAAAATCCTCTTCTTAAATGACTCACACATTTGCACCAAAAAAAAAAAAAACTGACTCACACACACTACACACATGCATGCACTTATATGCACAATATACACCAATAAAATCACATATACACACTTAAAAAAAAACCTCGCTACCCACTGTTGCACACCCACGCAGCACCTTGCTTCCCATTCCCCCTCAATACACAATCTGATACACACCCACATATATTTGTATCACCTCACACCCCCACTGCCGTGAGGCAGTGGGTCTCCTCTTCTTTCTTTATTTTACCCACACACTCACATATATATAATACACACCTCACACAGCACCCTAATACCCGCAGCACTCACACAACACACACATTTTCACTCACCGTTCTCACAAACACACACATGCGCACCAAAACAGTACAGTAGCAGTGCCGCTACATCCATTTTCCTTCTCTCTCTTTTTGATCAAGTCCAAATCATTGCAATAAAGTAAGAATGATTACAAGCAAAATCCAGTTCCTACTTCATCCAAAAACAAAAGGGGACAATAAGGATGCTAAGGGAACTGGACCAAAAGTATTGCATGCTTCTGCCCATGCTGCTAGATTATGTGCATGCCTGTTAATGTCTCTGCTCACTTTACAAAAATCCCAACAACTAAAGGTTTTCAGCTTGTGTCTTGCCTCCTCCACAATAGTAAAGCTCTTCCAGTTTGGTGATAGTTCATGGTTAATCATCAAATCTACAACAGTTTGTGCATCTCCCTCAAAAAGTACATAGGTACATTTCATCTTTACAGCCAGATTGATAGCTAAAAGAGCTGCCAGAGCCTCTGCTGCTTCAGGTTCATTTTCACGTTCCTCTTTGGCTTCAGCTCCTACCATCACTCCATTGTGATCCCAAAGAATCGCCGCTTGGACGGATCTCGTTGCTCGACTAGCCGCATCAAAATTAACTTTGTGCCAATGGATTGGTGGGGGGTGCCAAGATAGTGTGGGGTTGATATAGTATGAATCGGGGAGAAGGGCCGCAACATGACTATTAAAAGACCACTTGACTTTCTTTGCAATTTCATCACTATCAACCGCAATGTTTTGGAAAAGTTTTTGATTGCGGCTTAACCAAATCTGTTCCATTACCACAGTGGAGAATAAAGTATACCTGCCTTTGGTATTACTATCAGGGAAGAGTGAAGATGGAGGAGATATAATGAATTCAAGCCATGTAGATGGAGTTGTATTGGGTTGTGCTGGTACAGCAACAGGAGGTGGTCGAAAGTTGTCCGAAGATACCAACCAAATAGAGCGAATAAGCGGGCATTGAGTAAAAATGTGCACCAGGGACTCCTCTGCCGCATCGCAAAGAGGGCATGTCGTATCAATATTAGGAAGGAGGGCATGAATCTTAAGTCTTGTAGGAAGAATGTTCCAAGCGATCCGCCATAAAAAAACTTTATGACGCTCTCCAAGTTTGGCACGCCACAAAGACTTCTAGAAGGCGTGGGCTTCGGAATCACTGATATGAAACCTATCCGAGTTGGCTCTCATATACGCAGATTTGGTTGTGAATTTTTCATTTTTTGAGGGAGTCCAGGCTAAGAAATCCTGGGGTTTAGTGGGGGAAATTCTAATCTTAAGAATTTCCTGAATGGAATCAGTGGTAAATATGCTCTGCAATTTCAGATAGTTCCAGTCACAACTATTAGGATCAATAAAATCGGAAACTTTAGTACCTTCAATAATTGTAGCATTCACAACAGTGGGTTTGAAGTCTTGTTTAGATGGAATCCAAGGGTCTTTGAAGATATCAATGTTCCTCCCATCTCCGACAATATAGCAGGCTCCTTTTTTGAGAAGATGGATGCTTGAGCATATGCCTTTCCACAGCCATGATGCCTTTTTTTGGAGGATTGTGATCCAGGAAGGGTTCGTCTTTCAAGTACTTGATCTCCATATACGTACCCATAATTTCCCTGATTCGGTGATCATCTTCCAACCCAATTTAGCAATCATCGCTCTATTGAACTCTTTCATGAGTTTGAATCCCATGCCTCCATTGTATTTAGGGGCGCATAGAGATATCCACGCTTTCGGACATAAGCCATGGTTTTGAGAGTCTTGGTGTCCCCACCAAAATTTCCTTAAAGCTCCATCAATTTTGTCGCACATCTGAGTAGGGAGTACAAACGTTGACAGGGCGTAAGTCGGTATCGCCATTGCCACTGTTTTGATTAGCGTACCTCTCCCTGCCAAGGACAAACACTTTGCTTTCCATCCGCACAGTCTTTTCTGGATTCTTTCGGTGATTGTTGCAAACAATTGCTTATTGTTTAGATTGGTAAACATCGGTAATCCCAGGTACTTATCAGTTGGAGGTGCTTTTCCGATTTGCATCGCACTACACAGGTCTCTACAAGTATTCGGTGTCACATTTTTGCTGAAGAAAATTTGAGATTTGCTTCGATTTATTTTTTGTCCCGACCATTCCTCATATGTTTTGAGGCATTTTATTGCTGTTTCCGTTTCAGATTCATTTGCCCTGCATAACACGATTAAATCATCAGCAAATAGTATATGTGACACCGCTGGACTTCCTTTGCTTACTTTAATGCCATGAAGCTTGCTTCGAGTTTCTTCTCTAAGGATTAATCGGGTGAGTACTTCTGCTCCCAAGATGAATAGAAAGGGAGATAGGGGATCGCCTTGGCGTATTCTGTAGGTCCCTAAATACACCTAGAGGGGGGTGAATAGGTGTTTTTCAACTTAAAATATGAATTTAAAAATTAAGATTACAACGTAAAGATGGATACAACAATAACAAGATCAACACAGAGATTTATACTGGTTCGGCCCCACCAGCCTACGTCCAGTCCTCGAGCACTCCACACAAGGGAGACCTACTCGAGCCTTTCACTATACCAGCTAGCTTCGGGTGCTAGCTCAAACCTCAGTACAATATCCGAAACCCTTCCTAGGTTTCCAACAGATTACAAGTGAAAAGAGATTACAATTTGAATGCAATAATCAGGCTCCTTTTTGAGCAGAATATACAATGAAAGTTTTAAAGCTAAGCCTTCTTAGGTGGGAAGATCTAAATCCTTTCAAGAACAAAACCAAGAAGCTTACACTGAACTTTTTCTAAAAATGAACTCACTCAAAAGATAATTGATAAGAATAAGAGAATGAGATGAGAGAGTTGTTTCAGAATGAAAATTTGCGCGAGAGAAAAAGTTAATAAATGCGCTAACTGATTCCCTATTTATACAGGAAGGAAATAGAGGACAGTTAGGTAGAAAAGCCAAGTGAGAAGGATTCGACTAAAGCATTTTAGCTTCGACTCAAATGTTTTGGCTTCGACTGAAAGTCTCGCCTTCGACCAAAAAGATTTGCTTCGACTAAAAAATCTTAGCTTCGACTAAACGTCTTAGCTTCGACTGAAAGTCTTAGCTTCGACTAAACGTCTTAGCTTCGACTGAAAGTCTTAGCTTCGACTAAACGTCTTAGCTTCGACTAAAACACACTTGGCTTCGACTGAAAGTCTTAGCTTCGACTAAACGTCTTAGCTTCGACTAAAAGTCTTAGCTTCGACTGAACGTCTTAGCTTCGACTAAACGTCTTAGCTTCGACTGAAAGTCTTAGCTTCGACTAAACGTCTTAGCTTCGACTAAAACACACTTGGCTTCGACTGAAAGTCTTAGCTTCGACTAAACGTCTTAGCTTCGACTAAAAGTCTTAGCTTCGACTGAACGTCTTAGCTTCGACTAAACGTCTTAGCTTCGACTAAACGTCTTAGCTTCGACTGAAACACTTGGCTTCGACTGAAAGTTTTGGTTTCGACTCAAAAACTTGACTTCGACTAAAAACACTTGGCTTCGTTCTTTACTAGAATTTCTGTCAGATCCTTTAAGAAAGGCTGTTTGAAGAAAAGACTAAAACAAGAAAAGATATACTTTAAGATCTTGAATCTTTCTGTGTAGTCCAAAGCTTGAGTCCAAAGTCTTTGTCATCCATTGTCAAGGTCGTGCAAAATCTCTGTCAATCTCTGTCATCCATGTCAAGATTATGTCTTTGTTTGTTTAAGATAAAACCTGAAATGTTTTACCTTCAATAATATTGTCAGATTAAAGTTTAGATAAGTTAAGTCCGAAATCATCAAAATCAACAAGTCAACAATCTCCCCCTTTTTGATGATGACAATATTAAAAGACATACTCCCCCTTAATCAGATAACCATCGCATAAAAGAACAATAGAAAGAGCATCTTTAAATAATGAACAGATTTAATACAGATGCAAAAAGAACGACTGATTAATACATGTTCTCCCCCTTTGTCAAAGCAAAAAGAGGGGGTATCCAGGATAACAAAGAATGAATAAATAAAAACTAGGGCCGACGGCGGCGAGAACCTTGGGCAGAG
Organism: Escallonia rubra; assembly: GCA_033065855.1. Taxonomy (NCBI): domain Eukaryota; kingdom Viridiplantae; phylum Streptophyta; class Magnoliopsida; order Escalloniales; family Escalloniaceae; genus Escallonia; species Escallonia rubra. Next base: position 34,942 of record JAVXUO010001278.1, read on the forward strand.
GATGACGGATCATTGGGCGGTGGAGCAGACTGACGAGTACGGGGCGCAGCAGCAGGCGGCGGATCTGTGGTGGGAACTTCAACCACTTCAACAACGCGAGGAGATCGCGGCGGCGGGGGATTGTAAGGAAGATGCGGGTTGAAGAACCATTCTTCCCCGTAGTTGCCAGTATGGTGAGAGGGAAAGATATCGGGACGAGTCACCCGAAAGCCATGCGCCTGATCGAAAGTCTGATGCGCCAAATAACGGTTCTGTTCAGTCAGTATGCTCGTCGTGAGATGGGCCTGGCGGCGATGATCCTGAAGGGCAACCTCTTGCTGGTGGTGAAGGTCATGCTGCATCCGTGACAAGCTTTCAAGAATGGGGGTGTGATTGAGAGGGATAGAGGTAAGGTTAGCAGTAAGGTCATTTAGGAGGTTGTGAAAATCTATCTGGTTGGAAAGGAGCTGGGCGGAAGAATGTTGAACCGACTGCTGAAGAGCAGCAAGCTCTTGAAGAAGAATGGTGTGGTTATTGGTTACAGAAGCAGCAAGAGTGGTTTGGGATTCGAGAATAAGCTGAATTGAGGTTGAGATGCGAGAAAGGGTGTCAGAGAGGTCGGGGTGATCAGAAGTGAGAAATTCATCAAAGTCAAGATTGGAAAAGTCGTTGAGAGGGCTGGTGAAGAAGGGATCAGCAGGGTGAGGAGGAGCTGAGGTGGAAGGGTCAGTAGGAGCAGGAGGAATGAACGGAGGAGAAGGAGGTGGGGGTGGTGAAAAATGGGGAATTGAAGCAGAAGAGGGGGCTGACGGAATTTCAGGAGCAGTAAAGGGAGCAGAAATGGAAGCTGGGACAGACTGGGAAGGTCGTTCAAGCAGGGCAGTGTGGGAGGAGAGATCGAAGCGGATGGTGAAGCCGGCGCGACGAAGAGAAGTTTCGTCGAGCACATGATGACTCGGAAGAATGATGCGTTCCGAGTTAGAGGTAGGCAAGGGAACATTAAAATGTTCAAAAACTCGAGTCAAAAGAAGGCCGAAGGGAAGGTTTGCAGTAGACTTGTTTTTTCGGGCATGCATGACAAGCATGATGATGCCGGCAATGTTTAACGGGGAACCCCTAAGAAAATGGGTGAGAAGAATGATATCTAAGTAGGAGAAAGTGGCATAAGAGCCAGAACGAGCCGAAAGATTGTAACAGAGAATAAGGTGAAGAACGCGAGAAAGAGGGGACATGTCACTTAACTGTGGTTTACGGGGATGAGTGATAGATGGGTCCCCTAAGAGTGTTTGGGTCTGTTGGAGAGGGGTAAAAGAACCGGAGGTACACCAAGTGTTTGCAGTGAAAACAAGAGTAGAAGATTGATTTTCGAAGCCAAAAATCTGTGCCAAAGTGGTGGCATCAAGACGAATGTGGACCCCATTCACATATGAGGTCAGAAAAGTAGGGGGTTGGGCATCAAAGTGCAAATTGGAGTAGAACATGCGAACCAGAGCAGGATAGTAAGTGGAGGGGGGAGAGAGAATGGAGAGGCATCCCATTCGCTCAAACAGAGCAGTAACACCAAGTTGCGTCATAAGATTGACGTCACTTGGGCGACCGGGGATGACTTCCCGATTGACGTAAAGGGTGTAATATTGAAGTTGGTCTTCGGGAGTAGGAAAGAAATGGGGAATGTGAAGGATGTCGGAAGATGAAGTGTATGGGCAAGTTGGGGGTGGGCAGGATGGTGGAGGGGCAGACGAAGAAGAGGCATGGGGAGGAGGAGGAGGAACTACAGTACCTGAAGAGGACGGTGCTGATGACGAAGGGACAGTTGCGGAGGTCGTACGACGTGAAGCAGCGTTGGATGCTTGACGGGTACGAGGACGGGTGGTCGGCGGTGGAACAGTGACAGCGGCAGACGGTGGAGCAGCAACAGCGGCAGGCGCGGCATTGGTGGAAGGCGGAGACCCATCGTTGTCTTCGTCAGATTGAATAATGTAGCGACGACGACTTTGATTTCGTTGGTTTGACGCCATGTGGGGCCGTGGAGTGACAGGTGGACAAGAGAAAGAGGAGAGAAATAGTGAAAGTGACAGACACAGTGAAAAAGGGAAACAGTAAAAAGTAAAAGTGAAAAAGGTGGCATATAAATAGGCAAAAGAGTGTTAGTCGACTGTAGGGGGTTGAGTCGACTGAAAGTGAACATTTGAGTCGACTGAAGGGGGTTGAGTCGACTGAAGGGGGTTGAGTCGAATGAAAAGGGGTTTAGTCGACTGAAAGGGGTTGAGTCGACTGAAAGGGGTTGAGTCGACTGAAAGGGGGTTTAGTCGACTGAAAGGGGTTGAGTCGACTGAAAAAGGTGAATTTTAGACAGCCAAAACTTAACTCAGATCGCACATTCCCAAACGACGACGAAGAGAACAGAAAGATGATTCAGCTAAAGGTTTTGTAAAGATATCGGCGAGCTGATCTTCAGAGCCAACTTTCTTAAGTTCAATTAACCCCTTTTGAACATTGTCGCGGAGAAAGTGATGACGAATATCGATGTGCTTAGTGCGTGAGTGTTGGACAGGATTTTTACTAATATCGATAGCACTGCTACTGTCGCACATAATAGGAATAAGCGCTAAAGAGACACCAAAATCTTGTAAGGTTTGACGCATCCATAAAACTTGGGCACAACAGCTTCCAGCTGCAACATATTCCGCTTCAGCGGTGGATAGAGCCACAGATGTCTGTTTCTTACTGTGCCAGGAAACTAAAGCATCGCCGAGAAACTGACAGGTGCCACTAGTACTCTTACGATCAACAAGACAACCCGCATAATCAGAATCTGAAAAACCAACTAGATCTATTGAAGAATTACGAGGATACCAGAGACCTAAGTTTAGAGTACCAGAGAGATATTTAAAAATACGTTTAACAGCAGATAAATGAGATTCTTTGGGGCAGGCTTGAAAACGGGCACAAATGCACACACTAAACATGATGTCAGGTCTAGAAGCAGTAAGGTAAAGTAAACTGCCAATCATACCACGAAAAAGTTTACTATCGACATCTTTACCATTTTCATCTTTGATAAGATTGACGCTGGGGGAAATAGGAGTACCTCTAGGTTTAGCATTTTCCAAGCCAAACCTTTTCAAAAGTTCCCGAGTGTACTTAGACTGATTGATAAAAATTCCGTCTTTGGACTGCTTGATTTGAAGTCCAAGAAAAAAAGTAAGTTCACCCATCATGCTCATCTCAAATTCTCTGCGCATATTTTCAGCAAATTCTTGACAAAGATCATTGTTAGTGGCACCAAAAATAATGTCATCAACATAAATTTGAACGATTAAAATATGGGAACTACGAGTTTTTGTAAAGAGAGTAGTATCGACTTTGCCACGAGAGAATCCATGATCAATGAGGAAGCTGCTGAGACGATCATACCAAGCTCGAGGAGCTTGTTTAAGACCGTACAAAGCCTTTTTCAATTTAAAGACATGATTGGGATATTTTTCATTTTCAAAACCGGGAGGTTGTTTAACAAAAACTTCCTCTTGTATTACCCCATTCAAGAAAGCACTTTTCACGTCCATTTGAAAAAGTTTGAAGTTCAAATGACATGAAAATGCCAAAAGAATTCGGATAGCTTCAAGTCGTGCAACAGGGGCAAAAGTTTCATCAAAATCAATCCCTTCGACTTGATTGTATCCTTGAGCAACGAGTCTAGCTTTGTTACGAACAATATGGCCATCTTCATCAAGTTTGTTTCGAAAAACCCACTTGGTTCCAATGACCTTTTGTTGAACAGGAGCCGGAACAAGTGTCCAAACTTCGCTTCGCTCAAATTGATTCAATTCATCTTGCATGGCAAGAATCCACTCAGAATCATTTAGAGCCTCTGAAATATTTTTAGGCTCTATTTGAGAAAGAAAAGCAAAATCCTTACAGAAAAGATTTACCGTAGACCGAGTTGTAACTCCGCGTTCCACATTGCCTATAACTTGGTCTAATGGATGACTAGAAGAATATCTCCAGCTTTTTGGAAGTGGCAAAGTTTCATCGTTATTATTGCGAGAAGTTGAACACTCCCCCTCAGTTGAGGAGACATTAAGATTGTTGTTCAAATCCTTGGAGAGTTCGTCATCATCATCACCTGCAATCTTACTTGTTTGTTCAACATTAGATTCTTCAAAAACAACATGCATAGATTCTTCAATGGTCAAAGACTTACGGTTATAAATTCTATATGCTCTACTCTTTAATGAATAACCAAGAAATATTCCCTCATCAGACTTTGCATCGAACTTTCCTAAATTCTCACGATTGTTCAAAATAAAACATTTGCAACCGAAAACCCTGAAATAATCGATTTTTGGTTTTCGATTTGAGAACAATTCGTAAGGAGTTTTATCAAGAATTGGTCTGATGAGTACTCTGTTCAATACGTAACAGGAAGTGTTGACGGCTTCTGCCCAAAAATATTTTGGCAAAGAGTTTTCTTGAAGCATAGTTCTGGCCATTTCTTGAAGAGTACGATTCTTTCTCTCAACAACTCCATTTTGTTGGGGTGTCCGAGGGGCAGAAAACTCATGTGAAATGCCATTTTGAATACAAAAAGGAATAAAATCTTTTTCAAATTCACCGCCATGATCACTTCGAATTTTGACAAGTTTCAACTCCTTCTCATTTTGAAGCTGTTTAACAAGACTGAAAAATTTTTCAAACGCTTCATCTTTACGAGTTAAAAAAAGAACCCAGGTGTATCTTGAAAAATCGTCAACAATGACGAAGGCATAAAATTTACCACCAAGGCTAGCATTTCTAGTAGGACCAAAAAGATCTAAATGAAGGAGTTGAAGAGGACGAGAGGTTGAAACAACATTTTTGGCTTGAAAAGAAATTTTTGACTGTTTACCATATTGACAGGCATCACAGATTTTATCCTTGATAAATCTCAAGTTTGGTAAGCCTCTGACGAGATCTTTCGAGAGAAGTTTCTTGATGAGATCCATGTGAACATGACCTAATCTACGATGCCACAACCAAATATCATTGTGCTGAACAGAAAGACATACTTCACGGGAATGGTCAGATGCATCAAAAGACAGAGTATAAATGTTACCATCTCTTTTACCGATCAGCGTACTCCCATCCGAGGCATGACTGATAAGACATTTTTCGCCTTCAAACTGAACTTTGTGACCACTATCGATTAGTTGACTGATACTTATCAAATTAAACTTTAAACCGTCAACTAAGGATACGTTGTCAATAGAAATGGAGCCAGTGCCAATTTTACCTTTACCGATGATCTTACCATTTGAGTTGTCTCCAAAAGTGACGAGCCCGCCATTTTTCGGAGTGATGTGAGAGAAAAGAGAACGATCACCTGTCATATGTCTTGAACAACCGCTGTCGAGAATCCATTTGTTGCAGTCTACCCTTGCTTTCAAGCATACCTACAACAGATTCTGGTTTCGTTCCTTTAGGTACCCACACTTTCTTGGGTCCTGGAAGATTAGATAAAGAAGATTTTGGCACCCATACATGTTTCATTTTCTTCTTAGTAAAAGAAGGAGATGACTGTTTTTTAATAAGATTAAGAGGACAATTTTTAACTAAATGTCCCTTCTTGTTACAAACAGTACAGAGAGTGAATGGTGAACAGGAAACTAAACTTTTGTTAAAGAAATTTTTGTAGTCCTTTTGCTTCTTTGAAGGATCATAACCAATTCCACTTTTCTGAAAGACACATCTTTGTTTACCCAAAAGAATATCCAAATTCTCTCTTCCTTGTGTAAATTTTGAAAGAGTAAAATTGAGGTCTTCAATCTCTTTTTCTAAAATTAATTTTTGTGTAGTTATATCCTCCAGTTGAGATTTTAAAGATTCATTTTCAACTGGAACTTTGATTTCTCTAAGAAGGTTAATTTCAGAATGCTCAAGAAAATTTTCTTTCTTAAAATCATTTACATTATTTTTTAAAGAAACATTTTCAGAAATATAAAATTTAATTTTTTCTTGCAACTCTTCCTTTTCGTCTTCCAACTCTTCAACAGTATTTATCAAAGAAAAAGCCTTAATTTTTAGATCTGCATTTTTAATTTTCAACTTTTCATAATTTTTACTGAGTTCGAGAAAAGCTGACTGAAGTTCGTTAAAATGTTTTTCCGGGGTTACCTTGAGATCATCATCGTTTGCCATGAAGCAGAGTTGAGCTACGTCCTCATCCTCGCTTCCTTCCTTATCGCTTTCATCAGAGTCATCCCAAGTTAGCAGTGCTTTTCTTGATTTGAACTTCTTCTCCTTGAAGTCTCGACTGTTGCTGTTTGCGGTCTTGTTTTTGAGTTGTGGACAGTATTTCTTTATATGTCCAGTTCTGCCGCATTCGTAACAGGCGTCAGAATTTTCCCTTGCATTCCAATCACCATTATTTCTTTGATGTGATTGGTTTGTTGGATTTCTCCTGAACAACCCATCTCTCTTGTTTGCGAGAAACTTTTTGAACTTCCGAGTGATGAGAGCCATTTCAGGATCAGAATCGTCACTGCTTTCCGTTGGCTCATGAGAACTCTCAGCTTTAAGAGCTAAGTTCTTCTTCTTGGAGGTGGTTTCTTCTTCGTCATGAATTTTCATCGTAATTTCATGAGTCATTAAAGAGCCCACCAATTCTTCAAGCTTCAGCACATTCAAGTCCTTCGCCTCTTGAATGGCTGTGAGTTTTGCTTCCCATCTTTTTGGGAGAGATCTGAGAACTTTTCGGACAACTTCATTTTCTGGGTAAGTTTTACCCAAAAGTCTCAGCCCATTGATAATGAGAGTGAATCTGGAATACATCTCATTTATGGACTCGTGCTCCTTCATCTTGAAGGCTTCGTATTGCTGGACCAACATGTTGATTTTGGTCTCTTTTACCTGATTTGTTCCTTCATGAGTAACCTCCAACAATCTCCACATTTCTCTAGCCGTCTCACAAGCTGAGACTCGATTGTACTCATTTATGTCGAGGCCACAACTGATAATGTTCTTGGCTTTATCATCCATGGAGAAGAGCTGGGCCTCATGATTATCCATTTCAAGAATTCCTTTCGGAATCTTGCTTCCATCCAGTCCATCCTTCATAGGAATTATAGGACCATTTTCAACAACATACCATACGTGAATATCCTGCCTCAGAAAGTTCCTCATGCGATTTTTCCAGTAGCTGTAGTTGTCATTTTTCAACAATGGTGGCCTGGTGGTTGCTGATCCTTCTTCCATAGCACGATCTTTTGCTCTTGACGATTAAGTCACGGAAGAATTTCAGAGCACAAGGCTCTGATACCACTTGTAGGTCCCTAAATACACCTAGAGGGGGGTGAATAGGTGTTTTTCAACTTAAAATATGAATTTAAAAATTAAGATTACAACGTAAAGATGGATACAACAATAACAAGATCAACACAGAGATTTATACTGGTTCGGCCCCACCAGCCTACGTCCAGTCCTCGAGCACTCCACACAAGGGAGACCTACTCGAGCCTTTCACTATACCAGCTAGCTTCGGGTGCTAGCTCAAACCTCAGTACAATATCCGAAACCCTTCCTAGGTTTCCAACAGATTACAAGTGAAAAGAGATTACAATTTGAATGCAATAATCAGGCTCCTTTTTGAGCAGAATATACAATGAAAGTTTTAAAGCTAAGCCTTCTTAGGTGGGAAGATCTAAATCCTTTCAAGAACAAAACCAAGAAGCTTACACTGAACTTTTTCTAAAAATGAACTCACTCAAAAGATAATTGATAAGAATAAGAGAATGAGATGAGAGAGTTGTTTCAGAATGAAAATTTGCGCGAGAGAAAAAGTTAATAAATGCGCTAACTGATTCCCTATTTATACAGGAAGGAAATAGAGGACAGTTAGGTAGAAAAGCCAAGTGAGAAGGATTCGACTAAAGCATTTTAGCTTCGACTCAAATGTTTTGGCTTCGACTGAAAGTCTCGCCTTCGACCAAAAAGATTTGCTTCGACTAAAAAATCTTAGCTTCGACTAAACGTCTTAGCTTCGACTGAAAGTCTTAGCTTCGACTAAACGTCTTAGCTTCGACTGAAAGTCTTAGCTTCGACTAAACGTCTTAGCTTCGACTAAAACACACTTGGCTTCGACTGAAAGTCTTAGCTTCGACTAAACGTCTTAGCTTCGACTAAAAGTCTTAGCTTCGACTGAACGTCTTAGCTTCGACTAAACGTCTTAGCTTCGACTGAAAGTCTTAGCTTCGACTAAACGTCTTAGCTTCGACTAAAACACACTTGGCTTCGACTGAAAGTCTTAGCTTCGACTAAACGTCTTAGCTTCGACTAAAAGTCTTAGCTTCGACTGAACGTCTTAGCTTCGACTAAACGTCTTAGCTTCGACTAAACGTCTTAGCTTCGACTGAAACACTTGGCTTCGACTGAAAGTTTTGGTTTCGACTCAAAAACTTGACTTCGACTAAAAACACTTGGCTTCGTTCTTTACTAGAATTTCTGTCAGATCCTTTAAGAAAGGCTGTTTGAAGAAAAGACTAAAACAAGAAAAGATATACTTTAAGATCTTGAATCTTTCTGTGTAGTCCAAAGCTTGAGTCCAAAGTCTTTGTCATCCATTGTCAAGGTCGTGCAAAATCTCTGTCAATCTCTGTCATCCATGTCAAGATTATGTCTTTGTTTGTTTAAGATAAAACCTGAAATGTTTTACCTTCAATAATATTGTCAGATTAAAGTTTAGATAAGTTAAGTCCGAAATCATCAAAATCAACAAGTCAACATATTCCTCTATCGGGCTTGAAAAAATCTGGAGGAGCTCCATTAATGAGAGTTGAGAAAGTGGTGGTGGTAATGCACTGCTCAACCCATCCAATCCAACGAGGATGAAACCCAAAACTCCTCAGGACTTGCAAGATGAATGGCCATTCCAGCTTGTCGAACGCCTTTTCCATATCGATTTTTATCGCCATGAGGCCATTTTTCCCTTTCTTGTTCTGCATAGTGTGCCATAGTTCTTGAACCAAAAGACTATTATCATTGATTAACCGGTTCGGAACAAAAGCCGCTTGCAACGGGGAGATAATGGTATGAAGAACATATTTCAGCCTGGATGCCATGATCTTCGAAATAATCTTGTAGGAAAGGTTGCAAAGACTAATTGGCCGATATTGAGCTACTGATGTAGGGCTCTCCACTTTAGGAATGAGTGCTATATGTGAATGGTTCTTGTAATACCCCAAATAATATGTAGCTAATTATTTTAATTCTTGGGCTACTTTTGAAGTTTTAATAATATTTTGGAATTCCTTTTGAATAAGTAACATATCTTTAAGGGCCTTTGGAGTAATTTACCAAGTTTAGAGAAATAAAAAGACTGGTTAGTTTGTGTTTTATCGTTAAATTGAGTCTGGTCTTTTAGAGAGAGGAAAAGAAAGAGAAAATTAGGGCTTGGGGATTTCAACCTTCTACTCACAATTGGTAAGTGATCGATCCTAAACCTTAATCAAAATATAATTGATTTGAAGATTTTAATCTTAGTGGTTGATTTTATTAATTAGGTTTGATACTTTCGGAATGTTATGCAATTTTGCGAATCTTGTAGCGTGATTTAAGGTAAGGGTTACACTCATAATACCCTTTCTTATAAGGATTTTGCCTCTGATCATTGATATCGTTTTGTTAGCTATTGATCGATTCTTTATTGATTCATTAACATTCGAAATTTTTTGTTTTGCTTTTATCGATTATATGTAGTGTCATATTTTTCTCATCAGTGAAACAATCTTATCGGTAAAACCCGCCGGACACATAAACAATCTATTGGTGTTCGCGTGGAATTTTAATCACGATGCAGTGCAGACCTTTCTGACACGCACTCCTGCACGCATAGGCTGACCTCTATATTTCGTGTCCTTGTTTCATGTAGTAGCACACCTTTTTGTCATTTGGTTCATGTGGCAAGCCATGAAACATACATTGGTATACCATCCCATACATGGCAATAGTATTTTCAATTCTTTTCAGATTCAAGCGTGTAACTCATATGTTAGTACACTGCCACGTGTCCAATTTTAAATGGTGTACACATTTTGTTAACCTTTTTGCCCATATGTCGTTATTTGAAATTTCTGGAATAGTACGAACTCGGATTCAAGCGATTCCACTTCTATTAAACTCGTCTTTTCGTCCTCTTCGACTCGACTCTAATATCGAGTAGTTTCTGAAATCGTTAAGTCGCCCTTATTGAAATGCAAGTTTTGATACTTTTTCAGCTAGTATATCCGTGTGATACTTTGATGTCCGTTTGACCTCTCTGAATTGAACTAATATTTTAGAACCTTCATGTGTTTAGGTTAACGTGATGCCATGACATGATATGACAATTGCTATCAGTATGCAACTTTGAACTTAGAATCTTCACGTGTTTAGGTTAACGTGCTTTACGGTCACGTATTACGTGATTGTATCGTATTTGATAATTAGTTCAATTTTTCGACTGTGTTCATTTGACTTTGACTTTGATTTGATATTTGACGGATTGGAATATCCCGAAATGAGATTATTGGTCGTGCTCAGATTTTGCAATCGTCTTTGCACTTTCGTTTTCATATGCTTTGTTTGGACTCAGCTATACATTATTGGATACCAGCGTTGTACTCTGTGGGTGTGTGCATGTAATCTTTATTAGGCTTTGTGCTCACCCCCTTTCTCTCCTCATTTCAGGTAATTAAGCTGAGACGGTTTAGAGGAGTTAATAGCATTATGCTTAAGCTTGGAGTGAACTTTAATTGATAATTTTCTTAGTAGCTTTGTAATAAGAACCATGTAATAGTTTTTGATTTAGTGACTTTTGGTACCCCAATGGTTGGGAAATAAGTATTGTTATCAAACTTTCGCTGTAATTATTAGACGTTGATGAGGAACTTGAATGCCTTTTATTTTAGATATAATTTAGAGCTCTGATTACCTCTTTGAGGTCACATTTTTTGTAAGATACTTTGAGTATCATATTTCTCGTAAGCAGGAATATTTTAAAATAGTATATGTAGGTCCGCCTCCGGGTCGGGGCGTGACAGTTCTGTTCTCGCAGAAGATAGCCAAAAGTTAAGACACTGTTGATGACATCCTTTTTTATCGTCTTCCAATAGGTTTTGAAGAAGAGGCCGATCAATCCGTCCGGCCCCGGTGCTTTATGTGATCCCAAGTGGCTAAGGGCCTGGGTAATTTCCTGCTCGGAAGGCATTGAGCACAGCATATTGTTGTCATCAGAAGAGATAGAGGGGAGAATCAGATTTTCAAGGTCATGAGGAATGACTGGAGTTGAGGAGGTGAAAACATTGGTAAAGTGTTCCGTAAAACATTTGCCAATTTCTTTCCTATCTGTAAGCCATTTTCCTTCGTGCTTTATGTAGTCCAGCGCATTGCTTCTTCGGCGTGTAATGGTCGTGAGGTGGAAGAACCGGGTATTAGTATCTCTGTCAATAATCTTGCGATGTCTGGATTTATCCCACCAAATTGCTTCTTCCCTCTTCAATTCCTCATCCAGAGCTACTTGGAGATACAATTCTTTTTCCAGATTCCTACTAGTGGGGTTCTCTGTCTGGACTTTGTCAATAGCTTCATTGAGGATTTTGATTTTGGTTTGGATATGCCAAAAATGTGTTTGATTCCAAGTCTTAAGGGCCTTTCTCGTGTTACGAATCTTCTGGCATAGCTTGAATGGTGGGGAGCCACAAGTAGGAATGCTCCAAGCATGTTTAACTATGGTGCTGCAAGTTCTATCTCGTGTCCAGCATGATAAAAACTTAAAACGGTTTGGGATCCGAAAAGCTGTTACCGAAAGTATCCAGTAGAATCGGATTGTGATCGGACTTGTAGGCCGGAAGATGTCTTATTCTTGCATTGGGGAAGAGTATACACCACTGGGAATTCGCCAAGCCCCTATCCAACCTTTCTCTTATGTTTGCCTATAAAGGCCTTCTGTTCGTCCAGGTAAAAGGATTGCTGGAAAAACCGAGGTCAATCAGACCTTTTTCATTGATCACAGAGACAAGGCCCCCTGAAGAAGGGGATGCAAAAGCCCTACCACCGCTTTTTTCCTTAGCTGTTGTGACTTCATTAAAGTCACCAATACCTAGCCAAGGTCCTGAAAAAGATTCAATGACCTTGGAGAGATTGTTCCAAAATATATGTTTATGTTGCTTGTAAGGGGGGCCGTAAACTGCAGATATCATCCAGGGAGATGACGGTGGGTCAGAAAAAACAAGTCCACTAATGATGTTTGGGGTTGCTGAAATAATTTCTACGTCCACTCCTAGCTTCCAAGCTAGGCATAGACCACCCACTGCTCGGATTGGTTCAACACATTGGTGATTTGTAAAGCCAAGAGAAGACAAGATGGGAATGAGAGAAGAAGAGAGTGCTTTGGTTTCAGAAAGAAAGAGGATATCGGGAGAGAGGGTCCGGACAAGCCGACGGAGGGCTCGGATTTTTTTCTTTTTTCCGAGCCCCTGGCAATTTCGGGAGAGAATTAACATGGTGGCGGTGGTTGGAGGTTGAAACCTCCTTCCACCTGATCAGAGAAAAGACTGGGTGCAGTGATAGATGACTCATTTTGGTTGTTGTGACGAAGGTGGTGGATACGGGCTTGTTGTTTGATGGTGAGGGGTTTTTTGGATTTTTTTGGAACATGTGAGCGAGGATTTTTGGTAGTTGGATGTTGCTGAGATATTTGGGGCCGAATTGGGCTCAAGGCTGATTGGGTTGATGAGTTGGGCTTAGGTTTTTTTTGTGGAGAGGTTGGGCTGGAGAGAAGTTTGCGTTTCAGGTTGGGTGTGTCCAAAGAAGGGTTTTTTGTTTGGGCTTGATTGAATGTGGACCTCCTTCCAGAGGTTATGAGCTGGCCCGAATATGCACTAAGGTTTCTGAATCTGAAGATATCCTTTGGTTATCACAGATGTGAAGGGTAGGATGAGGTGATCTTTCTAGAGAGATAGCTTCAGTGCTCGATGAGTGTATCTGTGCAGGACTGCCGATACCAGGGATGGTGGGTGGGCTAGATGTCAGAAGGATGTCTATGACTCTAGGGCAGTTGGGAGATGGGTATGATGGGATTGCCTCGATTTGTGTGTCCCTCAACACAGCTGCACAGTTTGTATACATTGACACATGCACATAATTCTTCCTACACCCACAAAAGCACACACTCACACCACATATACACTTAGCTGCTGCTGCCCCCCGTCAATATTACCATACGCATGACACTCACATGTACAAGACCCTCACACCCACTGTCTTCTCCTTCCACACCCACTGCCTCACGGCAGTGGTTCTTTCCTCCATTTCTTTTCTTTTCCAACTCACCAACATACCTTACTTGTGGACGCACCAACACACACAGGTCCAACTCTTCACTACTACATGCATACACAGGTTCATAACTCCCCCTATACACACACATATTCATATATTCACTTGCTCACACACAGCAGCCATTTTGGTAGCTTCACTACGTACACAACACACCCACTTTATACAATGTGCACATAATACACATACATACACATGCCCAGCTGCCTTCACAGCAGTTGCTTCATGCATTCCCCACACTCACGATGCACGTCACCATGCCGCACATACCCATACCCATCTTCTGCACCTTTATCCCATGACTCACATATACACCCATGTCTTGTGGTCATGACACATTTATACACTGAAATCTCACAAAGACGTACGGCCATGGTTTCTCAATCACGCATGTTATTCTCTGTGATTTACCCAAATCACCACAACCCATTTATATTCAGCCATGATCTCACGATAAATATATGTATATATACACCATACTTTGATTTCAATTCTACAAATTACGGCAATCCTATATACCCCATACTTTGATTTCAATTCTACAAATTACGGCAATCCTAATATACAACCTTTTTCATGGTCCTCTCATGTTTACCTTTAACCGAATTTCTAAAACAAAAAGGAGACTTACTGGAAAAATTCGGCGGAGAAATCTCTTCCCTTCCTCTCTCTCTCTCTCTCTCTCTCTCTCTCTCGAAATGGGGCTGACGGCTAGAAGGGGGAGCCTTGGACGGCTGCCCCAGAGAATGCTTATATATATATATATATATATATATATATATAGGGAGTCGATCCTGTCTACCGGTGGAAAAATAACAATTTCTCCACTGCTCGTGTGTACAAATTACGTGTATTCGTGGACGGCTCAGATGTGTTTTTTTTTTTCTTGCAAAAGTGACAACCGCTGCTCTTTCTTGCGGTTGCAAAATTTTACAAAAATGCCCCGGGTAATGAAAGAACCCCAACCGGAAGAAAGACTAGCGGTTGGGGGCCCACAAACAATACACCCAACCGCAACAAAGTGTTGCGGCTGGTCATCACACCCAACCGCAACACTTTGTTGCGGTTGCGGTTGGTCATTGCTACTTTCTTTTTTTCCTCTTATCTTCTCTTCTCTTCTTTGCTTCTCATGTATAAATATATTATAATTAAAAGGACACACCGAACTTAGTTTTATTGCTTTTCGGATGGGCTTCTCCTAGAAGTGTCAATGGGCCGGCCCAGCCCGAACCCAAAAAAAGGGTCGGGCCATTTAGGGCTTCGGGCCTTGTAAACCGGGCCGGGCCCAAATCTTGGAAATAGAGGCCCTGTCCAGGCCCAAGCCCTAGGCCCTAACTTTAGGGCCAAGCCTAGAGCCGGCCCAGGCCCTTTATTTTTTTTTTCTTTTTTGTGTTGCAAAAATACTAATTCACAAAATAAATACAATTGATAGGCCCTAAACCATTCAATATCTCTCTCGTGACTAATGAAGTGTCTTAGAGCTTTACGTTTTCTCTATTTGAAAATAGTGATTAGCAACAAAGAGTAATTTTGTTCGCAAAAAGACAATATTTTCACATGAATAAATATAAAGAAATGTGCATGTCCAAAAAGTTAAAATAAAAGAGTAAAATATGAGGTGTAAAGAGAATGATGTGCGAGAAAGAAGGGGAAAAGAAAAAAAATGACTCAAAATGGTTTAAGGCCAAAGGGCTGAGCGAAAAGAGGGCCAGAAATGGGCCAAGGGCCGGGCCTTTTTAGGACCGGCCCGGCCCGGCCCAATTTTAGAAAATATTAGGCCTGGCCCTAGCCTAGGCCCAAGGCCCTACAGGTTAGGGCCAGCACTATTCATGTTTAGGGTCGAGCCAGCCCGGGCCTATTTAGGGTCGGGTTGGGCCGGCCCGCAGGCGGTCCAACCCTTTTGACATCTCTAGCTTCTCCTTCTCATATATATATATATATATATATATATATATATATATATATATATATATATATATATATATATGGAGCCGATCCCTGTCTACCGGTGGAGAAATAACAATTTATCCACCATAAATGTAGTCGTCCACGTGTACTCGTGGACGGCTCAGATGTGTTTTTTTTTTCTTGCAAAAGTGGCAACCGCTGCTCTTTGTTGCGGTTGCAAAATTTTACAAAAATGCCCCGCGTAGTGAAAAAACCTTTACCGCAAGAAAAACTAGCGGTAGGGGGCCCACGAGCAATCCACCCAACCGCAACACCCAATCACACCCAACCGCAACACTTTGTTGTAGTTGGTCATTGCTGCTTTCTTTTTTTCCTCCTCTTCTCTTCTTTGCTTCTCATTTCATCACTGCTGCTTCTCTTCTTTTTTTCCTCTTATCTTCTCTTCTTTGCTTCTCATGTATAAATATATATATATATATATATATATATATATATATATATGAGAAGGAGAAGCCCATCCTTTTTAATATAATATATATATATGGGGGCCGATCCACACCCACCAGTGGATATTATCCACCCAACCGCAACAATTTGTTGTGGTTGTTGTGTTGTCCTTTTCCCCCCCCTCCCCCCTGATGTCCTCCCCCCCCCCCCCCCCAAAAAAAAACAAAACCGCAACAAATTGTTGCGGTTGTTTTTCCTTCCCCCCCCTAATGTCCTTTCTTCATTTTTTTTTTCTTTCTTTGCACACCCCTGTAATGTCCTTTCTTCCTGTCCCTTTCCTTTTTCCTTCCCCCCCCCCCCCCCCCCCCCCCGGGCCCCCTTTTCCTTTTTCCTTCCCCTTTGTCCTTTTTCCTCTCCTTCCCCCTACACGTGATGTCCTTCTTCCAGAAATGCGTGGTCAATGCAACTCAAAGCTCTGCCGGACAGTCTTCTGCAATTTATTTTTCTTTGACAGCCTTTGACTACTCATCTCACTGCTCACTCACGGATATATTTTTATCTCTGTCTTCTTTCTTCTCTCTCCCTCACTTTTTTCTCTTTATAATTTCTTCTCCCCGACTCTTTCTCGACAGAGCCCTTTATTCTACTTTCCATCATCTTTATCAACTCTCTTCATACTCCATATCTCACCTACATAATCTTCACGATAATACAAACAAAAAAAGTTTACGCTAGAAGATCGGTGGATACCGTTAGAAGATCAATGGATTTTACTTTAAATATATCAAGTTTAAAGCCAGTAAGTATTTCAAATTTTCTTATAATTCATTGTTAATTTCAAATTGTTCTTACAAATACATTTTCTTATAATTCAATGTTAGTGTTTGATTTTTTACTTATGATTGTCAATTATGGTGAATTGAAGAACTCTGCCGTTGCTTATAGTTTATTGGTTGCGATAATAAGATATGTGAAATTAGTTTTTTATGAATGCATGCTTTGCGCTAATGCCAATTAAATTTTGTCTCTTACTTTAATATATTATATGCCATTGGAACTGCTCAATGTTTGACTTTGTAGTTATGGTGTTCAATGTTGCTAAATTTAGAGAATTTAGTTACTTAACAGTCCATTAATTGCAATGATTGGCGTGTAGAATTAGCTTTTCTTAATGCATGCTTGCATTAATGCCGAGTCAATCTCGTCACTTGCTTTACTGTATTAAGTTGTAAGTCCAACTCTAGTATGAATACAATGGCTTACCATATGTTTCTGCCAGAGAAACTTCAGTTATGGTGTTCAATATCGCTGAATTTAGTTACTTAACAGTCCATTAACTGCAATGATAGGCGTGTAATGATGGGGGCGGAAAGTGAAAAAACAACCGCAACAATTTGTTGCGGTTTTGTTTTTTTTTTTTTTGGGGGGGGGGGGGGGGGGGGCGCTAAAGTAATGATGGTGGGGGCACCTGAAAACTTCCCAACATCCTAGGGTTCTCCTAAAAGTTTCGCCCGAAATCGCGCTAGATTGGTATTTTAAATTAGACTGCGAAGTTACACGGTTCCCTGTGTCAGCTAGCCCCTTTACAGTTTTTGTAAAAATCTGAAATTTTTACCTGATACATATCTTTTGAAAATACCTAGGGTCTCTGTTTTGTACTTTGTCAAAATCACGCTCTAGCTATTTTTTATAAATTCGTGAAAAAACTGTCTAATTAAGTTTTCACCCCTAGCGACAATTATGCCCCCGAACCAGCTTCAAAACAGCATTTCAGGTGGTTTACTTACATTTCTGGATTAAAAAGTCATTTGAAAAACTTGGCGCGGAAAAATACAAAAACACCCCTCGCGGGGTGGCAAATTACCAAAATGCCCCTGGCATCAGGAAAAATCTAAAAAGTGCCTCAAAATGCTATTTTACGCTTCCAAAGTTCATCCTTGATCTAAAAAGTATTTTACGGATCTTTCGCGTAAAAATCGCGAACCGGTGTCCAGATCGAGCGCTTAAAAGGCCGTTCGGCTAAACAAATAGCTAACGGCTTCGGAATGGCGCGAATTCCTGGGTAATGGAACTTCCCAACATCCTAGGGTTCTCATAAAAGTTTCGCGCGAAATCGTGCTAGCTTGGTATTTTAAATTAGACTGTCTCGTTACAAGGTTCCTCGTATCAACTAGCCCCTTTACAGTCTATGGAAAAATCTGAAATTTTTACCTGATACAAATCTTTTGAAAATACGTAGGGTCTCTGTTTTGCACTTTGGTAAAATCACGTTCTAGCTATTTTTTATAAATTCGTAAAAAAATTGTCTAATTAAGTTTTCACCCCTAGCGACAATTACGCCCCCGAACCGGCTTCAAAACAACATGACAGGTGGTTTACTTGTATTTCTGAACTAAAAAGTCGTTTGGAAAGCTTGGCGTGGGAAAATTACCAAAACACCCCTCGCGGGGTGGCCAAGTACCAAAATGCCCTGGCATCAGGAAAAATCTAAAAAGTGCCTCAAAATGCTTTTTTACGCTTCCTGAGTTCATCCTTGATCTAAAAAGTATGTTACGGATCTTTCGCGCAAAAATCGAGAACCGGTGTCCGGATCGAGCGCTTAAAAGGCCGTTCGGCCAAAAAAATAGCTAACGGCTTCGGAATGGCGCGATTTCCTGGGGAATGGAACTTCCGAACATCCTAGGGTTCTCATGAAAGTTTCGCGCGAAATCGCTCTAGCTTGGTATTTTAAATTAGACTGTGAACTTACAAGATTCCCCGTATCAGTTAGCCCCTTTACAGTCTTTGGAAAAATCAAAAATTTTTACATGATACAGATCTTTTGAAAATACCTAGGGTCTCTGTTTTGTACTTTGACAAAATCAGGCTCTAGCTATTGTTTATAAATTCGTGAAAAAACTGTCTAATTAAGTTTTCACCCCTAGCGACAATTACGCCCCCGAACCAGCTTCAAAACAATATTTCAGGTGATTTACTTACATTTCTAGACTAAAAAGTCGTTTGAAAAACTTGGCGTGGGAAAAATACCAAACCGCCCCTCACGGGGTGGCAAATTACCAAAATGCCCCTGGCATCAGGAAAAATCTAAAAAGTGCCTAAAAATGCTATTTTACGTTCCTGAGTTCATCCTTGATCTAAAAAGTATTTTACGGATCTTTCGCGTAATAATCGCGAACCGGTGTCCGGATCGAGCGCTTAAGAGTGTATTTGGAACCATGGAATTGATGGGATTTCATTTCAAATCCTTAAATTTTGTTGTTTGGAACATTGAAAAAAGGAATTGGAATTGGATTTCATGGGATTTCATGAGATTTGACTGTATTTGTTTCTATAGTGTGAAATCTGATGAAAAATGGTCGGATTTCATGGGATTTTGATTTATTTGAATGAAATTTAATTATTTACCTATCTTACCCTTTTTTTTGGATCTCTCCAACAATGAACCTACCACCATCATCTTCATTGCCGCTACCGCCACACCGCTTTTACTACCACCACTACTGTCACCACCACCGCCACCACTACTGTCGTCAAACCACCATCGTCGTCGCCGCCACTACCACCACCACCACCGTCGCCGCCACACTACCACCGCCGCCATCACTACCACTATCGTTGCCGCCACAACCAATGGGAACACTACCGCCACCACCACTACAACCACCACCGCCACTGCATCCCTCACCTCTATCCTACCGACACTGCCACCAACAGTACTGCCACTACCACCACCACCACCACCATTGCCACCCCTACTGCCACCACCACCGCCACTGCATCCCCCACCACTATCGCCACCGCCACCACCGCCAGTACTGCCACAACTACCACCGTCGCCACCACTACTGCCACCACCAACGCCACCACTGCCACCACAACCACCACCACCACTATCGCCGCCACCGCCGCTGCCACCAATAATGCCACTACCACCACCGTCGCCACCACCACCACCACCACTACTGCCACCACTGCTGCCGCCACTACTGCCACCACTGCTGCCGCCACTACTGCCGCCACCCCCACCATCAACGCCTCCAACTACTGCCACCACCGCCGCCACCACCACTACTGCCACCACTGCTGCCGCCACTACTGCCTTCACCCCCACCACCATCACTACTGCCGCCACCACCACCATCACCGCCGCCACCACCACTATTGCCACCACAACCGTCGCCATCACTACTACCACCGGCATCACTATTGGCGTCAGTTGACGACCTCCAGTTACACCTCAATACCACGACTACCATCATTACCATCACTTGACCATCCAACCACCGTCGATGTTGCTACACTGTGCAGTGCCGCCGCCACCACCATGTGATGGCACTAGCACACTTGAAACCATTTACCGTAATTTGTTTTTCATCGTAAATCGAAGGTAGAATTGTCTAAAAAATTATTACCTTTCCATTTCCTCTGTTCCCCAAACACAATATTGAAATTCTGTTATTTGAATTTCCTTTCGTTTCAAACAAAAAGAAGTGAATTGAATTCTAAATCCAATTCCAAATCTGAAATCCAAATCTCAAAAGAATTGGTTCCAAACGGACCCTTAGCATCAAAGCGAAGTGTAAATTTAGACTTTTCCACCTTTTTTTGTAGCATTTTAGCAAGTCCCAATTGGAAAGCGTGGGATCATTGCAAGATAAGACTGAATACTAGAACGTGCTATTGATGATATATTATATCGTGGACATGTTCTTGTAGATCGGAAGGTTTGACGCGAACTGTCAAGTTTGACCTTTGAATTTTCATTACTCATTTCCCGACCATCTCTTATATAAGCCGTTGCCAACCCTATTGAGCTAATAAGTTTTGCCTACCCTAACTACTTCCATAAACAAGAAGTTAATCATCTCCCTTGAGCTTACTTTATCTCTCGCCAACTCCCTCAAAGTTCATCAAAGCATGGACATGAACTATCACTTTTGCGATAGCGAGCTACCATAATCTTCTTCAAAACTTTATAGATCGTTTGGAGGAAGTCGATGAGAAGAGCCATGGACTGTTCAAGAAGTTGCTTTGCAAAATGGAAAAGAGAGTTCCACTGGAACGCTTCATCAGAGAAATTCTAGATGATTTCAAGGGTACACCTCTAGAGGACGTGTTTGAAAAGATATTGGGAAAACTACGTGACCATGGTGAGTTGAACTCCGGTGCGAATAATGATGTTATTGAAGAAAGAGGCGTAGATATTGATCCGAGGTCGACTCAAGAACAGTTAGAGCGTTTCAAGGTGAAGACTATAAACCTTGGAGTTGTCAAGCAGGAGTAGAGGTGATTCTGGCAGTTAGAATTAGTAAGGAAGGATTTTGTGTTTCTTTTTTCATTGCAATCTACTAGCATGAGACCATGAGTTTGCAATACAGCATCTCGAGATTGAAACTCCCTCCGGATCCCTGAGCAATGCATTTACCAAGCATTGGTCACGGATCCGTGTACATGTGAAAGAGCCCACGTGATTACACATAAGCTGGTTGTATTGGAGAAACTGAAAAGGAATTGAAAATCCAGGAGCCACGACCAAAATACCATTTACTGATTTTCTTATCATTAGCTTTTTTCCTGGCCCTGCAAATTTTAGGTTGGTCAACAAAAAGATCACCAAACAATTGTCCTATTGAATTGGAATTTGATAAACTTACTCTTTAATATATTCCTGTCCTTTTCATTTTTTGTACCAATATATTATTTTTAAATGCTCAATTTCTACCTTTGATTGATAGTTTCAGCAAAATTGGTAAAATGAGCATGCAACTTTGCTAGAAGCAATTTCATTTTCTTAGGAATAATATGTTAGAAATTTCAAACTCTTATCTAGTTGAAGTAGCAGGAAGTTTTGACTTGAATAATTCTCTGGTGAGCTGTTTGTTTTTTGTGGCTAGCAAATAAAAGCTTCATTGAGAAACTTTGGTTGAAGACAAGGATAAGGAGGCAACCGACTTGGAGAAAATGGATATATCTCTGCATGATCCATACGTGGAGCATAGAGGAGCCGGGAAAGCATTTGGTAACACTTTCAGTTTTGATTTTCTATTTCCAAAAAAACAAAAATCAGTTTATTTTTTTTACAAAAACAAATGGGTGTGTGATTACCCAGTTTTTATTTTGACTTTTTTTCTTTTTGTGTGTTTGATTATCTGGTTTTTATTTTGAGTTTTTTCTTTGGTGGTTGTTTGCGGTGACGGTGGTGGGGTGTGGCGCTGGCCGCCGGCGGTGGCTGGTGGCTGCCGGCAGTCATCGGCGGTGGTCGCCGGCTGTGGCTGCCAGTCGCCGACGGTGGTCGCCGGCTGTGGGAGGGTGGTGGTGGTGGTGGTCTAAAAATAAAACCCAACTGAAAAACAAAAACTCATTTTTAGAATTTTAAAAAAAAACAATGTTTTAAAAACTGATTTTTAATATTGTAGAAAAAAAAATTGTGTGCCAAACCCGTTTATTTTCTTCAGTTTACAAAACTGGAAAAAAAACTGGAAAAATAATGGTTACCAAACGGAGCCATCATAATGAAGCTTTGTTGCCGACGATGACGAAGCGGTGCCAACTTTGATGAGGCTGCCGACTTAAAGTCTTCCTATAAATGGGAGTCTTCTATTGTAAAATGAAAATGTGAAAGAGAGAGAGAGAGAGAGATACAACCAGCAACTTGTGAGAAGAAAAAAAATTAGAAAGAGGTAGAAGCATTAGAGAGAGAGAGAGAAAAAACAGTAGCTTGTGAAAAATTAGATAGAGGTGTTGAAACACCAAGTTTGTGAAATAAATATATTTTGCTCAAGAGTGTTTTTGTATTAGAACTTTGTATCGATATATACATATATCATCGTTGTTCGAATTATAATTTATGTGATCCCATTACGCTTCCAACAAGTGGCATCAGAGTCGCAAGTTCGATTTTACGTTTCAAGAAGGTGAAGTGATGGCCAATATAATCAGCCGCAGATCCCAAAATTAACAAAGATGGATATACTGAGCCTGCAAATGTGACTGTCGAAGCAACTTTATCAAATGCCCAGAAGACGGCGCTAAAAAAATCACGTAAGAAGGCTTTGTTTTTTATTTTTCAAAGAGTTGACGAATCAACTTTTGAAAAAATATCAGACGCAATGACATCAAAGGATGCATGGGAGATTCTGCAGAAATCTCTACAAGGAGTCGAAAAGGCTAAAAATGTATGTCTTCAATCACTCAGAGCTGAATTTGAGACATTAAAAATGCAAAGTTCGGAAAATATTAATGATTATGTTACTTGTCTGAAAATGGTGGCAAACGAGATGAAAAGAAATTGAGAGACTCTTGATGATGTGCGGGTAATGGAAAAACTCTTACGTTCTCTGACTCAAAATTTTGATTATGTCGTCACTGCAATTAAAGAATCGAAATATTTGTCTCAAATTTCTATAGATGAGCTTGTGAGTTCTCTTCAAACTCAAAACTCATGAGCAAAGAATAAACCAAAATGAAAATAGTGGTAATTTGGAGCAAGCTTTGCAAAGCAAATTGTATGTAGGTGAAAACCAAGTTAGCAGCAGCTACGGACGTCGTAGAGGAGATCGTAGTGG
Source organism: Escallonia rubra (assembly GCA_033065855.1). Taxonomy (NCBI): domain Eukaryota; kingdom Viridiplantae; phylum Streptophyta; class Magnoliopsida; order Escalloniales; family Escalloniaceae; genus Escallonia; species Escallonia rubra. The sequence goes on from JAVXUO010001278.1 coordinate 58,191, forward strand.
CTACAGAGGTGGACGCGGTGCATGCAATGGACGTGGTGGACGAGGACGTGGTAGACAATCTTTTGAAAAAGGCCAAACAAGTGATGGCTATCAAGTATATAGTCGTGGTCGAGGAGTTAAAAGCAGAAGTAGATGCGGATTTCAACGCGAGGTGATAAATCCCAGCTGAAATGCTATAATTGCAATAAATATGGTCATTTTAGTTACGAATGCAGATCAACTCCTAAGATGGATGAAAGAAATAATTTTGCATCAGCTGAAGAGAAAAATGTGGAATATGCTATTTTTCTCACTTACAGAATAAACGAAAAATGCAGGAAAACTGTTTGGTATCTCGACACTGGTACCAGCAACCACATGTGTGGTCGAAAAGAGTTGTTCATAGATTTTGGACAAGACAATCAAAGAAGAAGTTACTTTCGGGGACACGTCAAAGATTCCGGTCAAAGGCAAAGGTAAACTCATGATTACCTTAAAGAATGGAGACAGATATATATATATATATATATATATATATATATATCAGATGTTTATTATGTACCGACATTAAAAAGCAATATTATCAGTCCGAGTCAGCTCTTAAAAGGGATACCACATACACACGAAGGACTGCTCTCTCGTTATCAGAAACAGAGATAGAGAATTAATTACCGAAGTTGAAATGACAAAGAATCGTCTTTTCACACTTGATATCCGAACAGAAATGATGAAATGCATGAAGTCTGTCATTAAAGACGATTCATGGTTGTGGCATTTAAGATTTGGTCGTCTTGGTTTTAACGGTCTAAAGTTGTTATCTAGAACAAAGATGGTGAATGGTCTACCAGAAATTAATGAACCAGATCAGTTGTGTAAAGCTTGCGTTAAAGGGAAACAACACAGACAAAGTTTTGAAGTTGGAAAATCCTAGGGAGCCAGAAGGCCACTAGAGATTGTGAACTCTGATATAGCTGGTCCATTTGAGATTCCATCACTTGGTGGAAATAGGTACTACCTTACTTTTATTGATGATTTTAGTAGAAAGAGTTAGGTGTATATTCTTAAAGAAAAATCGGAAGCCCTTGATAAGTTCATGGAATTCAAAGCAATGGCTGAAAAAGAAAGTGGACAGTATCTAAAGATGCTCAGATCTGATAAAGGAGACGAATACACCTCAAAGTTGTTTGAAGATTACTGTAAAAAGCATGAAATTATTCATCGGTTAACAACCTCTTATATGCCACAACAAATTACGTTCCAGAAAGAAAGAATCGCACGATTCTCGATATGACAAGAAGCATGGTGAAGGGAAAGCACTTACTGAGAACATTTTGGGTTGAAGCCGTTCAATGTGCAGTTTATTTGCTAAATCGATGTCCAACAAAGAGTGTAAAGATCAAGACGCCAAATGAAGCATGGAGTAGTAGCAAGCCGAAAGTTGAACATCTCAGAATTTTTAGGTGCATTGCATATGCCCATATTCTTCACCAAAAGAGAAAAAAGCTAGATGATAAAGGAGAGAAGTGCATCTTTATTGACTACGAGAAAAGGAGTAATGCGTATAGACTATATAATCCTCTTACCAAAAAAGTGATTTTCTCACGAGATGTTAAGTTTGATGAAGTAGATCACTGGAGATGGAACAAAGAAGAAAAGAAAGTTGAAGAACTATTTTTTAATGATGATGATGCTGATGATGATGACGACGACGAATTCAACAGCAAGATGAGCTAGGTGATGATCAGACTCTTCCACAAAGTTCTACTCCAATAACTCATGCTTCAACACCATCATCATATGGTAGCAGCAACAACAACAGGAATTCAGGAGGAGCACCTATGAAAATGCGAAGTTTAAATGACATCTATGATGCTGCAAAACCCACTTAAAGAACATTTGATTATTCACTATTTTGTTTAACGGCAGAGTGTGATCCCATGACATAGCGTGTGATGCCCCGAACCTAGGTTTACGAGGTTATTATTACTTAGCGACGATTGTTGTAAGTAAGATGAATTTAGACCTTCAGTTAAGATCTTGCGAGCGGTATTAATTGAATCTTTAGCCCATGACTCTGGAGAAGTTATAATTAATTAGGGTTATTATGTAAAGGTATAGATCTTAATTGATTATTTTAAAGAGAGAGAGACATAGAGCTATGGAGAAAAATGTGGGATTTTGATAAGATAGAGAGTGGTTTGGGGATAAAGAAAAGAAGGAGATTTTGGAAAAGATTAAAAGGAAGCATATTTATAAATAAGCTAGACAAAAAGAAAAAAAGAAAAAAAGAAGAAAAGGGGACAGAGAATGAATAGAATAGAGAGAAGAAGTGAGGCAGCAAGCCCTAATCGGTAGCGCCGCTCCCATCTCCGACGTCCCCATCTCCTCACCGGCAAGAATCTCCGGCGGTCCTTCACCGGGCGCCATTGCAATGCCTCTGAACCGCCGCGCCGCTGCCACCGCCGTATGGGACTCATCGCCGGTCTTCACCCAATGCGATGGCCTTGGACCCAACTGCTACCGATCTCGCCTTCGGCCACCGACGGCGGCGACACCAAGGGGCCACCAAGGACGACCAGCGGCCGTTGCCGGCTCTCTTCTCCAGTACACCGACCAGTTACCGTGGCCACTGGGACCTCCAATTCGTGTTGCCGCTACAGATTCACGGCGTGCAACATAGCGGTTGCCGATCTTATCTATGATCACCGGGGACCGTCCTTACGAACAGAAATTTTGGCGGCAGAACGCCGACCGGTGATGATGGCCGGAGCAACCAACAGGCAACTCACAATTTCAGGCCCTCAACCTAATTACCCAGCTACCAAGCAATGCCCTCTGTCATTGCGACGCTCACCAGCCGGCCGACCACCTCTGCAGAATTTTAACCGTCACCAAAGGAGCACCGGTAACATGCATAGTTGACGAAATTTTGGGACTGAAGTTTCTTATTGGCACTTTTGTATAAATTGTGAAATGGGTTCTTATGGATGATTGTGTTGTTGGTGAATCTGTGTAGTGAGGGTCATTTAGAGACAGTGTTGGCGGTGAATGAAATGGAATAAATTAGGTGGTTTGTGTGTAAGAGCTTGTGATTTGTTTGGGGTGCGTAATGTGGAAGGTGCTTTAGAGTTGGTTTTTGGGTGTAGCGGTGATCTTTTGGCGGTAGTGTTGGCAGTGGTTGGAGGTTTTTGTGCACAGCTGTGGGTGTATGTTCTGTGTGTTTGGCAGGTGTGTAGGTGGTTATTGTCCGACGAACATGTGTTTGGGGTTTGTGTAGGGCGGCGGCGTACATAATGTGCATGTGCACTATGTGTTGTGGAGTGTGTAATGTGAGTGCGTGCATGTTTGTAAGTTATGTGAGTGTGTACGTTTGCAGTGGTGCACGTGCAAAGGGTGTACTTATATACAGGGTGTACCTGTATGTGTGTATTGCGGATATGGATGTACATAAATAGTGATTGTGTGAGTTGTCAGCGGGCATAAAGCGGTGTTATGGTTTGACAGGGAAAAGAAGGCGGAAATGTGAATGAAGTCTAGAAAATGTTTACGGTGATGTAGAGGAGAGACATTATTTCTTGGAATACTTTGGGGGTTATCAAAACGGGTGAGTAGTGGGTGTGTAAAGGTCGGATATTGAATACGGCGTTTGAATTGTTGAGGAGAAATCTAAAAGGAATATTGTGTTGATCGACATTGCTTTCGAGTAACTGAACGGGCGAGGATATGCAAAGGAAAGGAATGGCCCTACCGGTTCTTTTAGCTAAATATAGCAGTGTGATCGTTGCTCCAGAGATTGTGAGGTGGGAAACGCGTAGCATCAAGTAAGTGACCCTTGATTCAACTAGTATTTTTATATGCAACGTATATGTTTATCTACTGTTAAAAATCTGTTGTTTATTAGTATTGACCGTTTTAAGTACGTTTAACTGCTCTGGCTTAAATTACCAAAAAGATTTTAGTGTTTTATTCTCGTCAAAGAAAAACCGGACCAGCATGTAAACGATGTTTTGTCTAGAAACTGAAATGGAACTCAGATTTGAAATGTTTTGTATTGACGTTATTGTGAATATTTTGATGATTATTGAAAGGGGTGAGGATGGTTGGGAATCAATTGATGAGTGATTTTGTTCGATGAACCCAAAGGGGGTTTTTGGTTTACTCGATTGCTGTGCCCTATATCCACGGGGGAAAGTTGGATTTCGGGCCCTGGTCAACGGGGCTCATACGTTGATGCATAGTACTATGGCTGGTGGTTCGCCCATGCGTCCACAAATTTTATCCCGGGTGTAGGAGGGATTTCGGGCCCTAGTCAGGGGGGCTCATACGCTGACCGCAGCATATCGTTTGAACTGATGTTGAGATGGAACTGTTTATCTTGAGATTTTGTGCTATTGAATTTATACCTCAGTTTTGTTTCATGTACTATATTTCATTTACCGGATGATTACTTTATTATTTCAGATTCAAATGTTGCTATAATTTAAAGTGAATTATTTTCTGGCATGCCATGGTCCACCTGGTTGAATCATTGGTTTCTGACCGAGCTTGTGGAAGCTCATCCCTTACTTATCATTTCAGGTTGAAAGTAAGGTGATGTTGAGGAGCATAAGAAGGACAATATGGCGCGGAGCTCCGGAGACTGCATAGAATAAGTCGCTAAGTTTTTAGATTGTTGGTTTAGTTTTAGTTATTGATAAATCAGAGTTATGAGGAATTGTAGCATGAGTGTTGTATTCAAATAAAGATATGAAAATGTAATTAAGGTTTGTAGAAGTTTTAATTTCCGCTGCAGATTGTATGTTGTTTTAGCGAGTAAGGCCTAGCAGAGCCCTTGGTTGGAGTCTACTGGGTCTGCGGCCGGTCACGTGCCTAGCTCGCGGGCCTGCCCGTTGGTTTGGGTCGTGACAGAAATGGTATCAGAGCATTACGGTTTTGGGATATTAGAGTTTAAGTAATGATTTCGATGATTGGGTTATAGAACTTTAAGTGATAATCCAAATTCTATTAGTGAAGTTTCTTTAGCTTGCCATTGGTGATTATGACCTATTTTTCGAAGGTTATAGATATCATTAGGATGACTTATTTTCATTGGGTGAAGCTGGAGAGATATGCTTCTGGTTGCCAAAATCCAATCAAGGTTGTAGAACAACATTATCATAGTAGCTAGATAGAGATAATGTAAGGCTGTGGGTTCTTGAAGTTCTTGGAACTTGTAGCTTGTAACTCGGAGCTCTTAGCTCTTAGTTCGTAGCTCTTAGTTGCGACCTTTAGAGCGCTAAGTGAAAAATTTTCTGTTATAGTGAGGTTTCTGAGTTTATAAGTTTTTTCAAATAAGGTATCGTAAATATAGTAGTACTTTGATTTGGAATGCGCGAATGGGACGAGCAAAATTTTGCCTGAGAGCATAGAGCCACTGGGTTGACTTTGCCGTGAATGGTGAATGCACACGAGGATTTGACTTTGGATCTTATATCCTCATTTCACTAGGTATAGGTTATGAGCATATATTGGACTATGGCGGAGATGAATTGAGGTTATGAGTAATGATGTTTTGAGCGTGCATTTTGGGTTTTAGTTTGTAGCCAGGATCTTACATTGAATGGTGTACATGGCTTTATCTGATTTGAGGTGTGAACTATCATAGGATAAAATGATGTAATTGAGGGAAAAAAAAAAAAAAAAAACTAGTTGCTCACTATCTTGACTGGATTAAGTATTTTATTCTCTGAGGAAAAAAAAAATGCAATTTATGTCTATAGAATGGCTATGATTTGAGCCACTTTTATGTGAAATATTTGAGGACTTTTGAATGGTGGAGGTGTCTTTTAAAGTTGGCGACTAGAGGAGTATAAACGGCGATCTAATATATTCGAGCTAAGCGTTAAAATTTCACATAAAAATTTTTACAGTTAGATTTTCATAGGCGTGAATTGTGGTGCGGTGTTGAGAGATATATGCTTCTGTAGACTCGTGACTAGGCTGATAAGAGTTATAGTTATAACTCAAGGTGGGATCCTTTAGAGTGAAAGTCATATGAGATAATTGCTCAGTATCTTAGTACGCCATACGCTTAAAGTTAAGCTTGCTACTACTAAGTAGACCGTGCGAAAGAATATATTGTGGTTTATTATCTGAAAAGCGTAGCAGAAGCATGATGATTAGGAATTTAAATGTCTGGTTGAGTTGGAGTGGAGTAAGTATAGTCAGTGAGCTTCGTACTAGCTGAGCCACAACTATTTCGAGGTTGAGTAATAATATTCGGTTGGTTAGATTATAAAATCTCAGGTTATAATTTGAGTCTAGTATAATGAAATGTTTGAAGTTGCGATGGACCTTACTGAAGTTGCTACTGATGTTCTTGACTCGTGTTTTGGAGGCTATTAAAGCTGCTACGAGTGTGAATGTTGTCTCTTGATCTTAAAAGGTTTGTGACTTTTGAAAATGATGTAATAGCATGGTCTCAATTTGGTCTTATGGTTGATTTTGATGAATATATTTGATACTCTAGAAATTTGATCACTTGGTGAGACTTCAGAGTTTAGCGACGATTTAGTTCTATAAATGGAGAAATGTGGATATAGCATTTATAATTGGTGAATGTTCTAATTTAGGAGTATTAATCTTAGACGTATTATTTGTTTGTCATATAAAGTGAGTTTTAAGTTAAGTGTCACGATGGGGGATGAGATCAGCATGATTAAGAGTAGCAATCTAGTAAGGAAAATTTCGAGGTATGGTTTATCAGTGGCTTAAAGTGTGTTAAATGTGTATCACACATCTTGTGCTTTAAGGTCTTTAGGTGCATGTACTTATAAAGTTGCTTGAATTTATATCTGAGTTTGATTGTGAACTCTTTAGATAGAATTAGTCGTGTAAGCACTTGATGTATTATGTTGGTTAGTAATTGATATCAAACACGATTAAGATCAGCAATACAAGGAACACCAAATTTCGAGGACGAAATTTCGTTAAGGGGAGGATAATGTGATGCCCCGAACCTAGGTTTACGAGGTTATTATTACTTAGCGACGATTGTTGTAAGTAAGATGAATTTAGACCTTCAGTTAAGATCTTGCGAGCGGTATTAATTGAATCTTTAGCCCATGACTCTGGAGAAGTTATAATTAATTAGGGTTATTATGTAAAGGTATAGATCTTAATTGATTATTTTAAAGAGAGAGAGACATAGAGCTATGGAGAAAAATGTGGGATTTTGATAAGATAGAGAGTGGTTTGGGGATAAAGAAAAGAAGGAGATTTTGGAAAAGATTAAAAGGAAGCATATTTAAAAAAAAGCAAGAAAAAAAGAAAAAAAAAACAAAAAAAAAAAAAGAAGAAAAGGGGACAGAGAATGAATAGAATAGAGAGAAGAAGTGAGGCAGCAGGCCCTAATCGGCAGCGCCGCTCTCATCTCCGACGTCCCCATCTCCTCACCGGCAAGAATCTCCGGCGGTCCTTCACCGGGCGCCATTGCAATGCCTCTGAACCGCCGCGCCGCTGCCACCGCCGTATGGGACTCATCGCCGGTCTTCACCCAATGCGATGGCCTTGGACCCAACTGCTACCGATCTCGCCTTCGGCCACCGACGGCGGCGACACCAAGGGGCCACCAAGGACGACCAGCGGCCGTTGCCGGCTCTCTTCTCCAGTACACCGACCAGTTACCGTGGCCACTGGGACCTCCAATTCGTGTTGCCGCTACAGATTCACGGCGTGCAACATAGCGGTTGCCGATCTTATCTATGATCACCGGGGACCGTCCTTACGAACAGAAATTTTGGCGGCAGAACGCCGACCGGTGATGATGGCCGGAGCAACCAACAGGCAACTCACAATTTCAGGCCCTCAACCTAATTACCCAGCTACCAAGCAATGCCCTCTGTCATTGCGACGCTCACCAGCCGGCCGACCACCTCTGCAGAATTTTAACCGTCACCAAAGGAGCACCGGTAACATGCATAGTTGACGAAATTTTGGGACTGAAGTTTCTTATTGGCACTTTTGTATAAATTGTGAAATGGGTTCTTATGGATGATTGTGTTGTTGGTGAATCTGTGTAGTGAGGGTCATTTAGAGACAGTGTTGGCGGTGAATGAAATGGAATAAATTAGGTGGTTTGTGTGTAAGAGCTTGTGATTTGTTTGGGGTGCGTAATGTGGAAGGTGCTTTAGAGTTGGTTTTTGGGTGTAGCGGTGATCTTTTGGCGGTAGTGTTGGCAGTGGTTGGAGGTTTTTGTGCACAGCTGTGGGTGTATGTTCTGTGTGTTTGGCAGGTGTGTAGGTGGTTATTGTCCGACGAACATGTGTTTGGGGTTTGTGTAGGGCGGCGGCGTACATAATGTGCATGTGCACTATGTGTTGTGGAGTGTGTAATGTGAGTGCGTGCATGTTTGTAAGTTATGTGAGTGTGTACGTTTGCAGTGGTGCACGTGCAAAGGGTGTACTTATATACAGGGTGTACCTGTATGTGTGTATTGCGGATATGGATGTACATAAATAGTGATTGTGTGAGTTGTCAGCGGGCATAAAGCGGTGTTATGGTTTGACAGGGAAAAGAAGGCGGAAATGTGAATGAAGTCTAGAAAATGTTTACGGTGATGTAGAGGAGAGACATTATTTCTTGGAATACTTTGGGGGTTATCAAAACGGGTGAGTAGTGGGTGTGTAAAGGTCGGATATTGAATACGGCGTTTGAATTGTTGAGGAGAAATCTAAAAGGAATATTGTGTTGATCGACATTGCTTTCGAGTAACTGAACGGGCGAGGATATGCAAAGGAAAGGAATGGCCCTACCGGTTCTTTTAGCTAAATATAGCAGTGTGATCGTTGCTCCAGAGATTGTGAGGTGGGAAACGCGTAGCATCAAGTAAGTGACCCTTGATTCAACTAGTATTTTTATATGCAACGTATATGTTTATCTACTGTTAAAAATCTGTTGTTTATTAGTATTGACCGTTTTAAGTACGTTTAACTGCTCTGGCTTAAATTACCAAAAAGATTTTAGTGTTTTATTCTCGTCAAAGAAAAACCGGACCAGCATGTAAACGATGTTTTGTCTAGAAACTGAAATGGAACTCAGATTTGAAATGTTTTGTATTGACGTTATTGTGAATATTTTGATGATTATTGAAAGGGGTGAGGATGGTTGGGAATCAATTGATGAGTGATTTTGTTCGATGAACCCAAAGGGGGTTTTTGGTTTACTCGATTGCTGTGCCCTATATCCACGGGGGAAAGTTGGATTTCGGGCCCTGGTCAACGGGGCTCATACGTTGATGCATAGTACTATGGCTGGTGGTTCGCCCATGCGTCCACAAATTTTATCCCGGGTGTAGGAGGGATTTCGGGCCCTAGTCAGGGGGGCTCATACGCTGACCGCAGCATATCGTTTGAACTGATGTTGAGATGGAACTGTTTATCTTGAGATTTTGTGCTATTGAATTTATACCTCAGTTTTGTTTCATGTACTATATTTCATTTACCGGATGATTACTTTATTATTTCAGATTCAAATGTTGCTATAATTTAAAGTGAATTATTTTCTGGCATGCCATGGTCCACCTGGTTGAATCATTGGTTACTGACTGAGCTTGTGGAAGCTCATCCCTTACTTATCATTTCAGGTTGAAAGTAAGGTGATGTTGAGGAGCATAAGAAGGACAATATGGCGCGGAGCTCCGGAGACTGCATAGAATAAGTCGCTAAGTTTTTAGATTGTTGGTTTAGTTTTAGTTATTGATAAATCAGAGTTATGAGGAATTGTAGCATGAGTGTTGTATTCAAATAAAGATATGAAAATGTAATTAAGGTTTGTAGAAGTTTTAATTTCCGCTGCAGATTGTATGTTGTTTTAGCGAGTAAGGCCTAGCAGAGCCCTTGGTTGGAGTCTACTGGGTCTGCGGCCGGTCACGTGCCTAGCTCGCGGGCCTGCTCGTGGGTTCGGGTCGTGACAGAAATGGTATCAGAGCATTACGATTTTGGGATATTAGAGTTTAAGTAATGATTTCGATGATTGGGTTATAGAACTTTAAGTGATAATCCAAATTCTGTTAGTGAAGTTTATTTAGCTTGCCATTGGTGATTATTACATATTTTTCGAAGGTTATAGATATCATTAGGATGACTTATTTTCATTGGGTGAAGCTGGAGAGATATGCTTCTAGTTGCCAAAAGCTAATCAAGGTTGTAGAACAACATTAGCTTAATAGCTAGACAGAGATAATGTAAGGCTGTGGGTTCTTGAAGTTCTTGGAACTTGTAGCTTGTAACTCGGAGCTCTTAGCTCTTAGTTCGTAGCTCTTAGTTGCGACCTTTAGAGCGCTAAGTGAAAATTTTCTGTTATAGTGAGGTTTTTGAGTTTATAAGTTTTTTCAAATAAGGTATCGTAAATATAGTAGTACTTTGATTTGGAATGCGCGAATGGGACGAGCAAAATTTTGCCTGAGAGCATAGAGCCACTGGGTTGACTTTGCCGTGAATGGTGAATGCACACGAGGATTTGACTTTGGATCTTATATCCTCATTTCACTAGGTATAGGTTATGAGCATATATTGGACTATGGCGGAGATGAATTGAGGTTATGAGTAATGATGTTTTGAGCGTGCATTTTGGGTTTTAGTTTGTAGCCAGGATCTTACATTGAATGGTGTGCATGGCTTTATCTGATTTGAGGTGTGAACTATCATAGGATAAAATGATGTATTTGAGGGGGAAAAAGAAAAAAAGAACTACTTGCTCAATAGCTTGACTGGATTAAGTATTTTATTCTCTGAGGAAAAAAAAATGCAATTTATGTCTATAGAATGGCTATGATTTGAGCCACTTTTATGTGAAATATTTGAGGACTTTTGAATGGTGGAGGTGTCTTTTAAAGTTGGCGACTAGAGGAGTATAAACGGCGATCTAATATATTCGAGCTAAGCGTTAAAATTTCACATAAAAATTTTTACAGTTAGATTTTCATAGGCGTGAATTGTGGTGCGGTGTTGAGAGATATATGCTTCTGTAGACTCGTGACTAGGCTGATAAGAGTTATAGTTATAACTCAAGGTGGGATCCTTTAGAGTGAAAGTCATATGAGATAATTGCTCAGTATCTTAGTACGCCATACGCTTAAAGTTAAGCTTGCTACTACTAAGTAGACCGTGCGAAAGAATATATTGTGGTTTATTATCTGAAAAGCGTAGCAGAAGCATGATGATTAGGAATTTAAATGTCTGGTTGAGTTGGAGTGGAGTAAGTATAGTCAGTGAGCTTCGTACTAGCTGAGCCACAACTATTTCGAGGTTGAGTAATAATATTCGGTTGGTTAGATTATAAAATCTCAGGTTATAATTTGAGTCTAGTATAATGAAATGTTTGAAGTTGCGATGGACCTTACTGAAGTTGCTACTGATGTTCTTGACTCGTGTTTTGGAGGCTATTAAAGCTGCTACGAGTGTGAATGTTGTCTCTTGATCTTAAAAGGTTTGTGACTTTTGAAAATGATGTAATAGCATGGTCTCAATTTGGTCTTATGGTTGATTTTGTTGAATATATTTGATACTCTAGAAATTTGATCACTTGGTGAGACTTCAGAGTTTAGCGACGATTTAGTTCTATAAATGGAGAAATGTGGATATAGCATTTATAATTGGTGAATGTTCTAATTTAGGAGTATTAATCTTAGACGTGTTCTTTGTTGGTAAGTTAAAGTGAGTTTTAAATTAAGTGTCACGATGGGGGATGAGATCAGCATGATTAAGAGTAGCAATCTAGTAAGGAAAATTTTGAGGTATGGTTTATCAGTGGCTTAAAGTGTGTTAAATGTGTATCACACATCTTGTGCTTTAAGGTCTTTAGGTGCATGTACTTATAAAGTTGCTTGAATTTATATCTGAGTTTGATTGTGAACTCTTTAGATAGAATTAGTCGTGTAAGCACTTGATGTATTATGTTGGTTAGTAATTGATATCAAACACGATTAAGATCAGCAATACAAGGAACACCAAATTTCGAGGACGAAATTTCGTTAAGGGGAGGATAATGTGATGCCCCGAACCTAGGTTTACGAGGTTATTATTACTTAGCGACGATTGTTGTAAGTAAGATGAATTTAGACCTTCAGTTAAGATCTTGCGAGCGGTATTAATTGAATCTTTAGCCCATGACTCTGGAGAAGTTATAATTAATTAGGGTTATTATGTAAAGGTATAGATCTTAATTGATTATTTTAAAGAGAGAGAGACATAGAGCTATGGAGAAAAATGTGGGATTTTGATAAGATAGAGAGTGGTTTGGGGATAAAGAAAAGAAGGAGATTTTGGAAAAGATTAAAAGGAAGCATATTTATAAATAAGCTAGACAAAAACAAAAAAAAAACAAAAAAAAAAAAGAAGAAAAGGGGACAGAGAATGAATAGAATAGAGAGAAGAAGTGAGGCAGCAGGCCCTAATCGGCAGCGCCGCTCTCATCTCCGACGTCCCCATCTCCTCACCGGCAAGAATCTCCGGCGGTCCTTCACCGGGCGCCATTGCAATGCCTCTGAACCGCCGCGCCGCTGCCACCGCCGTATGGGACTCATCGCCGGTCTTCACCCAATGCGATGGCCTTGGACCCAACTGCTACCGATCTCGCCTTCGGCCACCGACGGCGGCGACACCAAGGGGCCACCAAGGACGACCAGCGGCCGTTGCCGGCTCTCTTCTCCAGTACACCGACCAGTTACCGTGGCCACTGGGACCTCCAATTCGTGTTGCCGCTACAGATTCACGGCGTGCAACATAGCGGTTGCCGATCTTATCTATGATCACCGGGGACCGTCCTTACGAACAGAAATTTTGGCGGCAGAACGCCGACCGGTGATGATGGCCGGAGCAACCAACAGGCAACTCACAATTTCAGGCCCTCAACCTAATTACCCAGCTACCAAGCAATGCCCTCTGTCATTGCGACGCTCACCAGCCGGCCGACCACCTCTGCAGAATTTTAACCGTCACCAAAGGAGCACCGGTAACATGCATAGTTGACGAAATTTTGGGACTGAAGTTTCTTATTGGCACTTTTGTATAAATTGTGAAATGGGTTCTTATGGATGATTGTGTTGTTGGTGAATCTGTGTAGTGAGGGTCATTTAGAGACAGTGTTGGCGGTGAATGAAATGGAATAAATTAGGTGGTTTGTGTGTAAGAGCTTGTGATTTGTTTGGGGTGCGTAATGTGGAAGGTGCTTTAGAGTTGGTTTTTGGGTGTAGCGGTGATCTTTTGGCGGTAGTGTTGGCAGTGGTTGGAGGTTTTTGTGCACAGCTGTGGGTGTATGTTCTGTGTGTTTGGCAGGTGTGTAGGTGGTTATTGTCCGACGAACATGTGTTTGGGGTTTGTGTAGGGCGGCGGCGTACATAATGTGCATGTGCACTATGTGTTGTGGAGTGTGTAATGTGAGTGCGTGCATGTTTGTAAGTTATGTGAGTGTGTACGTTTGCAGTGGTGCACGTGCAAAGGGTGTACTTATATACAGGGTGTACCTGTATGTGTGTATTGCGGATATGGATGTACATAAATAGTGATTGTGTGAGTTGTCAGCGGGCATAAAGCGGTGTTATGGTTTGACAGGGAAAAGAAGGCGGAAATGTGAATGAAGTCTAGAAAATGTTTACGGTGATGTAGAGGAGAGACATTATTTCTTGGAATACTTTGGGGGTTATCAAAACGGGTGAGTAGTGGGTGTGTAAAGGTCGGATATTGAATACGGCGTTTGAATTGTTGAGGAGAAATCTAAAAGGAATATTGTGTTGATCGACATTGCTTTCGAGTAACTGAACGGGCGAGGATATGCAAAGGAAAGGAATGGCCCTACCGGTTCTTTTAGCTAAATATAGCAGTGTGATCGTTGCTCCAGAGATTGTGAGGTGGGAAACGCGTAGCATCAAGTAAGTGACCCTTGATTCAACTAGTATTTTTATATGCAACGTATATGTTTATCTACTGTTAAAAATCTGTTGTTTATTAGTATTGACCGTTTTAAGTACGTTTAACTGCTCTGGCTTAAATTACCAAAAAGATTTTAGTGTTTTATTCTCGTCAAAGAAAAACCGGACCAGCATGTAAACGATGTTTTGTCTAGAAACTGAAATGGAACTCAGATTTGAAATGTTTTGTATTGACGTTATTGTGAATATTTTGATGATTATTGAAAGGGGTGAGGATGGTTGGGAATCAATTGATGAGTGATTTTGTTCGATGAACCCAAAGGGGGTTTTTGGTTTACTCGATTGCTGTGCCCTATATCCACGGGGGAAAGTTGGATTTCGGGCCCTGGTCAACGGGGCTCATACGTTGATGCATAGTACTATGGCTGGTGGTTCGCCCATGCGTCCACAAATTTTATCCCGGGTGTAGGAGGGATTTCGGGCCCTAGTCAGGGGGGCTCATACGCTGACCGCAGCATATCGTTTGAACTGATGTTGAGATGGAACTGTTTATCTTGAGATTTTGTGCTATTGAATTTATACCTCAGTTTTGTTTCATGTACTATATTTCATTTACCGGATGATTACTTTATTATTTCAGATTCAAATGTTGCTATAATTTAAAGTGAATTATTTTCTGGCATGCCATGGTCCACCTGGTTGAATCATTGGTTACTTACTGAGCTTGTGGAAGCTCATCCCTTACTTATCATTTCAGGTTGAAAGTAAGGTGATGTTGAGGAGCATAAGAAGGACAATATGGCGCGGAGCTCCGGAGACTGCATAGAATAAGTCGCTAAGTTTTTAGATTGTTGGTTTAGTTTTAGTTATTGATAAATCAGAGTTATGAGGAATTGTAGCATGAGTGTTGTATTCAAATAAAGATATGAAAATGTAATTAAGGTTTGTAGAAGTTTTAATTTCCGCTGCAGATTGTATGTTGTTTTAGCGAGTAAGGCCTAGCAGAGCCCTTGGTTGGAGTCTACTGGGTCTGCGGCCGGTCACGTGCCTAGCTCGCGGGCCTGCCCGTTGGTTTGGGTCGTGACAGAAATGGTATCAGAGCATTACGATTTTGGGATATTAGAGTTGAAGTAATGATTTCGATGATTAGGTTATAGAACTTTAAGTGATAATCCAAATTCTATTAGTGAAGTTTCTTTAGCTTGCCATTGGTGATTATGACCTATTTTTCGAAGGTTATAGATATCATTAGGATGACTTATTTTCATTGGGTGAAGCTGGAGAGATATGCTTCTGGTTGCCAAAATCCAATCAAGGTTGTAGAACAACATTATCATAGTAGCTAGATAGAGATAATGTAAGGCTGTGGGTTCTTGAAGTTCTTGGAACTTGTAGCTTGTAACTCGGAGCTCTTAGCTCTTAGTTCGTAGCTCTTAGTTGCGACCTTTAGAGCGCTAAGTGAAAATTTTCTGTTATAGTGAGGTTTCTGAGTTTATAAGTTTTTTTAATTAAGGTATCGTAAATATAGTAGTACTTTGATTTGGAATGCGCGAATGGGAC
The DNA here is from genome assembly GCA_033065855.1 of Escallonia rubra. Classification (NCBI taxonomy): domain Eukaryota; kingdom Viridiplantae; phylum Streptophyta; class Magnoliopsida; order Escalloniales; family Escalloniaceae; genus Escallonia; species Escallonia rubra. Next base: position 73,636 of record JAVXUO010001278.1, read on the forward strand.
GAGCAAAATTTTGCCTGAGAGCATAGAGCCACTGGGTTGACTTTGCCGTGAATGGTGAATGCACACGAGGATTTGACTTTGGATCTTATATCCTCATTTCACTAGGTATAGGTTATGAGCATATATTGGACTATGGCGGAGATGAATTGAGGTTATGAGTAATGATGTTTTGAGCGTGCATTTTGGGTTTTAGTTTGTAGCCAGGATCTTACATTGAATGGTGTGCATGGCTTTATCTGATTTGAGGTGTGAACTATCATAGGATAAAATGATGTAATTGAGGAAAAAAAAAAAAAAAAACTAGTTGCTCACTATCTTGACTGGATTAAGTATTTTATTCTCTGAGGAAAAAAAAAATGCAATTTATGTCTATAGAATGGCTATGATTTGAGCCACTTTTATGTGAAATATTTGAGGACTTTTGAATGGTGGAGGTGTCTTTTAAAGTTGGCGACTAGAGGAGTATAAACGGCGATCTAATATATTCGAGCTAAGCGTTAAAATTTCACATAAAAATTTTTACAGTTAGATTTTCATAGGCGTGAATTGTGGTGCGGTGTTGAGAGATATATGCTTCTGTAGACTCGTGACTAGGCTGATAAGAGTTATAGTTATAACTCAAGGTGGGATCCTTTAGAGTGAAAGTCATATGAGATAATTGCTCAGTATCTTAGTACGCCATACGCTTAAAGTTAAGCTTGCTACTACTAAGTAGACCGTGCGAAAGAATATATTGTGGTTTATTATCTGAAAAGCGTAGCAGAAGCATGATGATTAGGAATTTAAATGTCTGGTTGAGTTGGAGTGGAGTAAGTATAGTCAGTGAGCTTCGTACTAGCTGAGCCACAACTATTTCGAGGTTGAGTAATAATATTCGGTTGGTTAGATTATAAAATCTCAGGTTATAATTTGAGTCTAGTATAATGAAATGTTTGAAGTTGCGATGGACCTTACTGAAGTTGCTACTGATGTTCTTGACTCGTGTTTTGGAGGCTATTAAAGCTGCTACGAGTGTGAATGTTGTCTCTTGATCTTAAAAGGTTTGTGACTTTTGAAAATGATGTAATAGCATGGTCTCAATTTGGTCTTATGGTTGATTTTGATGAATATATTTGATACTCTAGAAATTTGATCACTTGGTGAGACTTCAGAGTTTAGCGACGATTTAGTTCTATAAATGGAGAAATGTGGATATAGCATTTATAATTGGTGAATGTTCTAATTTAGGAGTATTAATCTTAGACGTGTTCTTTGTTGGTAAGCTAAAGTGAGTTTTAAGTTAAGTGTCACGATGGGGGATGAGATCAGCATGATTAAGAGTAGCAATCTAGTAAGGAAAATTTCGAGGTATGGTTTATCAGTGGCTTAAAGTGTGTTAAATGTGTATCACACATCTTGTGCTTTAAGGTCTTTAGGTGCATGTACTTATAAAGTTGCTTGAATTTATATCTGAGTTTGATTGTGAACTCTTTAGATAGAATTAGTCGTGTAAGCACTTGATGTATTATGTTGGTTAGTAATTGATATCAAACACGATTAAGATCAGCAATACAAGGAACACCAAATTTCGAGGACGAAATTTCGTTAAGGGGAGGATAATGTGATGCCCCGAACCTAGGTTTACGAGGTTATTATTACTTAGCGACGATTGTTGTAAGTAAGATGAATTTAGACCTTCAGTTAAGATCTTGCGAGCGGTATTAATTGAATCTTTAGCCCATGACTCTGGAGAAGTTATAATTAATTAGGGTTATTATGTAAAGGTATAGATCTTAATTGATTATTTTAAAGAGAGAGAGACATAGAGCTATGGAGAAAAATGTGGGATTTTGATAAGATAGAGAGTGGTTTGGGGATAAAGAAAAGAAGGAGATTTTGGAAAAGATTAAAAGGAAGCATATTTATAAATAAGCTAGACAAAAAGAAAAAAAAAAAAAAAAAAAAAGAAGAAAAGGGGACAGAGAATGAATAGAATAGAGAGAAGAAGTGAGGCAGCAGGCCCTAATCGGCAGCGCCGCTCTCATCTCCGACGTCCCCATCTCCTCACCGGCAAGAATCTCCGGCGGTCCTTCACCGGGCGCCATTGCAATGCCTCTGAACCGCCGCGCCGCTGCCACCGCCGTATGGGACTCATCGCCGGTCTTCACCCAATGCGATGGCCTTGGACCCAACTGCTACCGATCTCGCCTTCGGCCACCGACGGCGGCGACACCAAGGGGCCACCAAGGACGACCAGCGGCCGTTGCCGGCTCTCTTCTCCAGTACACCGACCAGTTACCGTGGCCACTGGGACCTCCAATTCGTGTTGCCGCTACAGATTCACGGCGTGCAACATAGCGGTTGCCGATCTTATCTATGATCACCGGGGACCGTCCTTACGAACAGAAATTTTGGCGGCAGAACGCCGACCGGTGATGATGGCCGGAGCAACCAACAGGCAACTCACAATTTCAGGCCCTCAACCTAATTACCCAGCTACCAAGCAATGCCCTCTGTCATTGCGACGCTCACCAGCCGGCCGACCACCTCTGCAGAATTTTAACCGTCACCAAAGGAGCACCGGTAACATGCATAGTTGACGAAATTTTGGGACTGAAGTTTCTTATTGGCACTTTTGTATAAATTGTGAAATGGGTTCTTATGGATGATTGTGTTGTTGGTGAATCTGTGTAGTGAGGGTCATTTAGAGACAGTGTTGGCGGTGAATGAAATGGAATAAATTAGGTGATTTGTGTGTAAGAGCTTGTGATTTGTTTGGGGTGCGTAATGTGGAAGGTGCTTTAGAGTTGGTTTTTGGGTGTAGCGGTGATCTTTTGGCGGTAGTGTTGGCAGTGGTTGGAGGTTTTTGTGCACAGCTGTGGGTGTATGTTCTGTGTGTTTGGCAGGTGTGTAGGTGGTTATTGTCCGACGAACATGTGTTTGGGGTTTGTGTAGGGCGGCGGCGTACATAATGTGCATGTGCACTATGTGTTGTGGAGTGTGTAATGTGAGTGCGTGCATGTTTGTAAGTTATGTGAGTGTGTACGTTTGCAGTGGTGCACGTGCAAAGGGTGTACTTATATACAGGGTGTACCTGTATGTGTGTATTGCGGATATGGATGTACATAAATAGTGATTGTGTGAGTTGTCAGCGGGCATAAAGCGGTGTTATGGTTTGACAGGGAAAAGAAGGCGGAAATGTGAATGAAGTCTAGAAAATGTTTACGGTGATGTAGAGGAGAGACATTATTTCTTGGAATACTTTGGGGGTTATCAAAACGGGTGAGTAGTGGGTGTGTAAAGGTCGGATATTGAATACGGCGTTTGAATTGTTGAGGAGAAATCTAAAAGGAATATTGTGTTGATCGACATTGCTTTCGAGTAACTGAACGGGCGAGGATATGCAAAGGAAAGGAATGGCCCTACCGGTTCTTTTAGCTAAATATAGCAGTGTGATCGTTGCTCCAGAGATTGTGAGGTGGGAAACGCGTAGCATCAAGTAAGTGACCCTTGATTCAACTAGTATTTTTATATGCAACGTATATGTTTATCTACTGTTAAAAATCTGTTGTTTATTAGTATTGACCGTTTTAAGTACGTTTAACTGCTCTGGCTTAAATTACCAAAAAGATTTTAGTGTTTTATTCTCGTCAAAGAAAAACCGGACCAGCATGTAAACGATGTTTTGTCTAGAAACTGAAATGGAACTCAGATTTGAAATGTTTTGTATTGACGTTATTGTGAATATTTTGATGATTATTGAAAGGGGTGAGGATGGTTGGGAATCAATTGATGAGTGATTTTGTTCGATGAACCCAAAGGGGGTTTTTGGTTTACTCGATTGCTGTGCCCTATATCCACGGGGGAAAGTTGGATTTCGGGCCCTGGTCAACGGGGCTCATACGTTGATGCATAGTACTATGGCTGGTGGTTCGCCCATGCGTCCACAAATTTTATCCCGGGTGTAGGAGGGATTTCGGGCCCTAGTCAGGGGGCTCATACGCTGACCGCAGCATATCGTTTGAACTGATGTTGAGATGGAACTGTTTATCTTGAGATTTTGTGCTATTGAATTTATACCTCAGTTTTGTTTCATGTACTATATTTCATTTACCGGATGATTACTTTATTATTTCAGATTCAAATGTTGCTATAATTTAAAGTGAATTATTTTCTGGCATGCCATGGTCCACCTGGTTGAATCATTGGTTACTTACTGAGCTTGTGGAAGCTCATCCCTTACTTATCATTTCAGGTTGAAAGTAAGGTGATGTTGAGGAGCATAAGAAGGACAATATGGCGCGGAGCTCCGGAGACTGCATAGAATAAGTCGCTAAGTTTTTAGATTGTTGGTTTAGTTTTAGTTATTGATAAATCAGAGTTATGAGGAATTGTAGCATGAGTGTTGTATTCAAATAAAGATATGAAAATGTAATTAAGGTTTGTAGAAGTTTTAATTTCCGCTGCAGATTGTATGTTGTTTTAGCGAGTAAGGCCTAGCAGAGCCCTTGGTTGGAGTCTACTGGGTCTGCGGCCGGTCACGTGCCTAGCTCGCGGGCCTGCCCGTGGGTTCGGGTCGTGACACCTGGCTACTAAAATGCATAAATAAATCACCGTCATCATTTCAGGCATGGTCGAGAAGGTGCAAAAATAAATATTGAAACAACACTAGAGTTGACTTACAATGCTCAATGCCCAGAACTGGTCATAGACCTCACGTGGCGCGTACGATGTCTTCCTCACTTGGGAAGGACGATTCACCCTCGTGCGCGTCACCTTGAGAAACCATTTCAGGTAATCCTCAGTACTGGTGCCGTCGTCCTTGAGCGATACAAGGCTACCATACGTTTCTTGCCAAGTATTCCACTGTTGCACCTCGTCGCTCAGCAAATTCAAGGCATCAGGCACCTCAAAATTCGGACCTCGACCGCTCCTGTACGGCCTCATGTCTACAGCGGGTTTTGGTATCCCTTGTAGACAGCCAGCTTGTCTCATAGCTCGATCGGGCATCTGAAACTCACATACTTCAAAATGAATAAGTGGCACCCGAACCAAACCAGCCAGCACGTACGACACCGGCAGTTGCCAACACGTCTATCCAACAGATGCATCACATGCCCCTATCGCGGCCACGTCACCTGGTATGCATCCATCATATCTAGTCCCCCCCTATAGAACGTTAGATTGTGGGGAGGGTCTACCCGTTTAGTCCGTTTGGGCCTAGGCCCCAAGGCCCACACCCTAGGCCACGTCTCAAAATCAGCTACGGGGTGTGGACGACCCGTGGGTAGCCTCTCGTAAGACCAAACCTGTGAATGCAAACATAATATGGAATTAGTTATTAATCACGAATATATTGACACGTCAACGAAGAATATAAATGCTCAAACCTGTAACAGAGTGATGCAGGCGGCAATGGACTTGGCACCCTTTCTCGTAGCTTTGTGCAATGCTCGATATAGGTGCGCAAGGACAGCTGAACCCCACGAATACGAGTATACCTCCTCAAGATCCTCCAAGAACACCATATACTTCGGATGCACCGTGTTTTTCTTTTGCGTCGGAAGTAATATAGATCCAATAATATACAAAAGCCATACCAGCAGAAACAAGTGTGGAGTTGAGAATTGACTCGAATAGAAAGTCGGTAAACCTGATACTATTCAAGAGTATAGTCGAAAGTTTGAGGTACTTGACTTTCATGCGACCAGATATAACATATGCGGTTGGATTAGTCCAGTAGACACATGAAGAGACCAAAATAAGATCACTTCAATGCAGCAAAAATAATTTTGAGATATGTCATAGGTACGATTGATCATGGTATATTTTATACACACTCTCGAAATTCAAGATTGATTGGTTATTCAGATAGTAATTATAGAAGAGATTTGGATGATCAGAAGAGCACCTCTGGATATGCATTTCATATTGGATCAACAATATTTTCGTGGTCATCGAAGAAGCAACAAATAGTTGCTCTCTCAACATGTGAAGCCGAGTATATAGCTGCAGCAACGTACACGTGTCAAGTAATATGGCTAAATAATATTTTGAGAGAGTTATATCTTATTGAAGAACGTCCGACTACGATATACGTTGACAACAAATCTGCTATAGCACTTGCGAAAAATACAATATCACATAGTCGAAGTAAACATATAGACACGAGGTAAGTGAAAGGCAAGAAAGAAATACAGATAAAAACTTTAGAGACAGAGATAAATCTACAAGAAAGTGTAGGCACTGGAAATAAATTGAGTGCTATTC
>JAVXUO010001482.1:0-21413 GCA_033065855.1 Escallonia rubra
TTTTTTCAGGCATTCTTTGCTCATTGCACCATAGTCACGCTAATTAGGATAATGGTAATGAAGCCATCTAGCTTCATTTTTTTCAGCTCCCAGGCTATCCTATACCTAAACGTCAAGGCAGCCTTCCTTGTCCACGGCGTATATCTGAGCACCTCCGAGCGAGCAATGTAGTCCACGTACTTGAGGACGTAAATCCCGCAATCATGACTGTTATATTGCTTTGGTCGGTCCTGTATCATCTCGACCGTCCAAGGCTCTACCGTCGAATTCCTGGTGATGGATTCCCCCGAATAATCTCGGCACGCTAGCGAGAAGATAGTAGTCTGCATCCAACAATAAAAAAAGGTCATCAATATATGTTACAATAAGAATATACTATGAGCCAAGGTCAACCGATAAAAACTAACCACTGCAGTGATGTACTCGCTGTATATTTGTGCCAGCGACCGAAAGGGGAAGTCCCTCCCGTAGGCTATCGTATATGTTGACCGCTCTGTTCGCTGGATAGAGAACTAATAGGAACCAGTGGTGTTCATGATGGCAAGGTATCATGACAAGGTTCGCATGAGCAGCGTGACATTGATTGTCTGAGGTCAACAGGGCTAACAAGTTTCCACCTGGTTTCCACTTACCCATGCCTGCCCCTCGCCTCCTCGATTCTGTGAACTCCCTCATGCTGGTCACCATTAATGGGACAAGATAAGTGGGATACATGTTAAGCTTCACATCTTCGCACTGGTTATAACGTAGCTCTCTAATCCGGAGCAGATCTATATAAGCGTTCATGACAAAATTTGAAATATCTGTCTCCGGTGCCAACATTCTCACATCCGTGTGACCTAGCAATGTTCCAAGAGGAAAGTCTGTTGAATCGACAGGCTCAGGCCCGAAGTAGTGCCGGTCGATCCAATCCCGCTTCCATCGCCTCAATGGCTTTGTCGCTTGTCCTTTATCCGACCGGTTGCTTGGGCGCGAGGCCTGGATTCCTACTTGGGTCACCTGACTCTGGCACTGAGAGTCGTACGTGTCAGGAGGCAAGCGACTAGACGGCTCCCAGAATTCCCTCTGGGGCAAAGACGCGTCAGAAGGCAAGCGACTAGACAACTCCCAGAATTCACTCTGGGGCACAAAGTCGTACGTGTCAGGAGGCAAGCCACTAGACGGCTCCCACACCTGACTATCGGGCTGAGAGCCGTACGCGTCAGGAGGCAAGCCACTAGACGGCTCCCACACCTGACTCTCTGGCTGGGGCTGAGAGCCATACGCGTCAGGAGGCAAGCCACTAGACGGCTCCCCTTGGTAACCCCGGTACGCAAGACTAAAGTTGTGAAGATCAGTCTTGTACCTCTCAATGTCGCTCTTGAGATTGTCAGGCGCATGCGCGACATACCAGTCAAACTGCTCAAGCTGCTTGAACACCTTAGTGCCCTGGTGTGATGCCCCGAACCTAGGTTTATGAGGTTATTATTACTTAGCGACGATTGTTGTAAGTAAGATGAATTTAGACCTTCAGTTAAGATCTTGCGAGCGGTATTAATTGAATCTTTAGCCCATGACTCTGGAGAAGTTATAATTAATTAGGGTTATTATGTAAAGGTATAGATCTTAATTGATTATTTTAAAGAGAGAGAGACATAGAGCTATGGAGAAAAATGTGGGATTTTGATAAGATAGAGAGTGGTTTGGGGATAAAGAAAAGAAGGAGATTTTGGAAAAGATTAAAAGGAAGCATATTTATAAATAAGCTAGACAAAAAGAAAAAAACAAAAAAAAAACAAAAAAAACAAAAAATAAGAAAAGGGGACAGAGAATGAATAGAATAGAGAGAAGAAGTGAGGCAGCAGGCCCTAATCGGCAGCGCCGCTCCCATCTCCGACGTCCCCATCTCCTCACCGGCAAGAATCTCCGGCGGTCCTTCACCGGGCGCCATTGCAATGCCTCTGAACCGCCGCGCCGCTGCCACCGCCGTATGGGACTCATCGCCGGTCTTCACCCAATGCGATGGCCTTGGACCCAACTGCTACCGATCTCGCCTTCGGCCACCGACGGCGGCGACACCAAGGGGCCACCAAGGACGACCAGCGGCCGTTGCCGGCTCTCTTCTCCAGTACACCGACCAGTTACCGTGGCCACTGGGACCTCCAATTCGTGTTGCCGCTACAGATTCACGGCGTGCAACATAGCGGTTGCCGATCTTATCTATGATCACCGGGGACCGTCCTTACGAACAGAAATTTTGGCGGCAGAACGCCGACCGGTGATGATGGCCGGAGCAACCAACAGGCAACTCACAATTTCAGGCCCTCAACCTAATTACCCAGCTACCAAGCAATGCCCTCTGTCATTGCGACGCTCACCAGCCGGCCGACCACCTCTGCAGAATTTTAACCGTCACCAAAGGAGCACCGGTAACATGCATAGTTGACGAAATTTTGGGACTGAAGTTTCTTATTGGCACTTTTGTATAAATTGTGAAATGGGTTCTTATGGATGATTGTGTTGTTGGTGAATCTGTGTAGTGAGGGTCATTTAGAGACAGTGTTGGCGGTGAATGAAATGGAATAAATTAGGTGGTTTGTGTGTAAGAGCTTGTGATTTGTTTGGGGTGCGTAATGTGGAAGGTGCTTTAGAGTTGGTTTTTGGGTGTAGCGGTGATCTTTTGGCGGTAGTGTTGGCAGTGGTTGGAGGTTTTTGTGCACAGCTGTGGGTGTACGTTCTGTGTGTTTGGCAGGTGTGTAGGTGGTTATTGTCCGACGAACATGTGTTTGGGGTTTGTGTAGGGCGGCGGCGTACATAATGTGCATGTGCACTATGTGTTGTGGAGTGTGTAATGTGAGTGCGTGCATGTTTGTAAGTTATGTGAGTGTGTACGTTTGCAGTGGTGCACGTGCAAAGGGTGTACTTATATACAGGGTGTACCTGTATGTGTGTATTGCGGATATGGATGTACATAAATAGCGATTGTGTGAGTTGTCAGCGGGCATAAAGCGGTGTTATGGTTTGACAGGGAAAAGAAGGCGGAAATGTGAATGAAGTCTAGAAAATGTTTACGGTGATGTAGAGGAGAGACATTATTTCTTGGAATACTTTGGGGGTTATCAAAACGGGTGAGTAATGGGTGTGTAAAGGTCGGATATTGAATACGGCGTTTGAATTGTTGAGGAGAAATCTAAAAGGAATATTGTGTTGATCGACATTGCTTTCGAGTAACTGAACGGGCGAGGATATGCAAAGGAAAGGAATGGCCCTACCGGTTCTTTTAGCTAAATATAGCAGTGTGATCGTTGCTCCAGAGATTGTGAGGTGGGAAACGCGTAGCATCAAGTAAGTGACCCTTGATTCAACTAGTATTTTTATATGCAACGTATATGTTTATCTACTGTTAAAAATCTGTTGTTTATTAGTATTGACCGTTTTAAGTACGTTTAACTGCTCTGGCTTAAATTACCAAAAAGATTTTAGTGTTTTATTCTCGTCAAAGAAAAACCGGACCAGCATGTAAACGATGTTTTGTCTAGAAACTGAAATGGAACTCAGATTTGAAATGTTTTGTATTGACGTTATTGTGAATATTTTGATGATTATTGAAACGGGTGAGGAGGGTTGAGAATCAATTGATGAGTGATTTTGTTCGATGAACCCAAAGGGGGTTTTTGGTTTACTCGATTGCTGTGCCCTATATCCACGGGGGAAAGTTGGATTTCGGGCCCTGGTCAACGGGGCTCATACGTTGATGCATAGTACTATGGCTGGTGGTTCGCCCATGCGTCCACAAATTTTATCCCGGGTGTAGGAGGGATTTCGGGCCCTAGTCAGGGGGGCTCGTACGCTGACCGCAGCATATCGTTTGAACTGATGTTGAGATGGAACTGTTTATCTTGAGATTTTGTGCTATTGATTTTATACCTCAGTTTTGTTTCATGTACTATATTTTATTTATCGGATGATTACTTTATTATTTCAGATTCAAATGTTGCTATAATTTAAAGTGAATTATTTTCTGGCATGCCATGGTCCACCTGGTTGAATCATTGGTTACTTACTGAGCTTGTGGAAGCTCATCCCTTACTTATCATTTCAGGTTGAAAGTAAGGTGATGTTGAGGAGCATAAGAAGGACAATATGGCGCGGAGCTCCGGAGACTGCATAGAATAAGTCGCTAAGTTTTTAGATTGTTGGTTTAGTTTTAGTTATTGATAAATCAGAGTTATGAGGAATTGTAGCATGAGTGTTGTATTCAAATAAAGATATGAAAATGTAATTAAGGTTTGTAGAAGTTTTAATTTCCGCTGTAGATTGTATGTTGTTTTAGCGAGTAAGGCCTAGCAGAGCCCTTGGTTGGAGTCTACTGGATCTGCGGCCGGTCACGTGCCAAGCTCGCGGGCCTACACGTGGGTTCGGGTCGTGACAGAAATGGTATCAGAGCCGACTCTCGAAAGCTCCAGCGGGTTGCCAATGGTTAGGCAAGCCCTGGTCTGGTTGGGGCGTGCCAGGTGGCTATTCTGGGCTATGATCGAGCCTTCGAGCGTTACGCGTTTGCCTGCCTATGAACTCATAATACTTGGCTAGTTTTGATTATCGTTACAGATGGTATCAGAGCATTACGATTTTGGGATATTAGAGTTTAAATAATGATTTCGATGATTAGGTTATAGAACTTTAAGTGATAATCCAAATTCTATTAGTGAAGTTTCTTTAGCTTGCCATTGGTGATTATGACCTATTTTTCGAAGGTTATAGATATCATTAGGATGACTTATTTTCATTGGGTGAAGCTGGAGAGATATGCTTCTAGTTGCCAAAAGCTAATCAAGGTTGTAGAACAACATTAGCTTAATAGCTAGACAGAGATAATGTAAGGCTGTGGGTTCTTGAAGTTCTTGGAACTTGTAGCTTGTAACTCGGAGCTCTTAGCTCTTAGTTCGTAGCTCTTAGTTGCGACCTTTAGAGCGCTAAGTGAAAAATTTTCTGTTATAGTGAGGTTTTTGAGTTTATAAGTTTTTTCAAATAAGGTATCGTAAATATAGTACTTTGATTTGGAATGCGCGAATGGGACGAGCAAAATTTTGCCTGAGAGCATAGAGCCACTGGGTTGACTTTGCCGTGAATGGTGAATGCACACGAGGATTTGACTTTGGATCTTATATCCTCATTTCACTAGGTATAGGTTATGAGCATATATTGGACTATGGCGGAGATGAATTGAGGTTATGAGTAATGATGTTTTGAGCGTGCATTTTGGGTTTTAGTTGTAGCCCAGGGTCCTACATTGATTGACATGCATGACTTTATCTATCTGACTTCAAGGTGTGAACTACCAGAGGATAAAATGATGTCATTGAGGACTAGAACTAGTTGCTCACCATCTTTGACGGGATTAAGTATTTTATCCTTTCAGAGAAAAAACAAAAGTTATTTATGTCTATAGAATGATTATGATTTGAGCCACGAAGTTAAGAGTATATAATTTTTATGTGAAATATTTGAGGACTTTAGAAAGGTGAAGGGGTCTTTTAAAGTTGGCGACTAGAGGAGTATAAATGGTGATCTAATATGTTCGAGCTAAGCGTTAAAATTTCACATAAAAATTTTTACAGTTAGATTTTCATAGGCGTGAATTGTGGTGCGGTGTTGAGAGATATATGCTTCTGTAGACTCGTGACTAGGCTGATAAGAGTTATAGTTATAACTCAAGGTGGGATCCTTTAGAGTGAAAGTCATATGAGATAATTGCTCAGTATCTTAGTACGCCATACGCTTAAAGTTAAGCTTGCTACTACTAAGTAGACCGTGCGAAAGAATATATTGTGGTTTATTATCTGAAAAGCGTAGCAGAAGCATGATGATTAGGAATTTAAATGTCTGGTTGAGTTGGAGTGGAGTAAGTATAGTCAGTGAGCTTCGTACTAGCTGAGCCACAACTATTTCGAGGTTGAGTAATAATATTCGGTTGGTTAGATTATAAAATCTCAGGTTATAATTTGAGTCTAGTATAATGAAATGTTTGAAGTTGCGATGGACCTTACTGAAGTTGCTACTGATGTTCTTGACTCGTGTTTTGGAGGCTATTAAAGCTGCTACGAGTGTGAATGTTGTCTCTTGATCTTAAAAGGTTTGTGACTTTTGAAAATGATGTAATAGCATGGTCTCAATTTGGTCTTATGGTTGATTTTGATGAATATATTTGATACTCTAGAAATTTGATCACTTGGTGAGACTTCAGAGTTTAGCGACGATTTAGTTCTATAAATGGAGAAATGTGGATATAGCATTTATAATTGGTGAATGTTCTAATTTAGGAGTATTAATCTTAGACGTGTTCTTTGTTGGTAAGTTAAAGTGAGTTTTAAGTTAAGTGTCACGATGGGGGATGAGATCAGCATGATTAAGAGTAGCAATCTAGTAAGGAAAATTTCGAGGTATGGTTTATCAGTGGCTTAAAGTGTGTTAAATGTGTATCACACATCTTGTGCTTTAAGGTCTTTAGGTGCATGTACTTATAAAGTTGCTTGAATTTATATCTGAGTTTGATTGTGAACTCTTTAGATAGAATTAGTCGTGTAAGCACTTGATGTATTATGTTGGTTAGTAATTGATATCAAACACGATTAAGATCAGCAATACAAGGAACATCAAATTTCGAGGACGAAATTTCGTTAAGGGGAGGATAATGTGATGCCCCGAACCTAGGTTTATGAGGTTATTATTACTTAGCGACGATTGTTGTAAGTAAGATGAATTTAGACCTTCAGTTAAGATCTTGCGAGCGGTATTAATTGAATCTTTAGCCCATGACTCTGGAGAAGTTATAATTAATTAGGGTTATTATGTAAAGGTATAGATCTTAATTGATTATTTTAAAGAGAGAGAGACATAGAGCTATGGAGAAAAATGTGGGATTTTGATAAGATAGAGAGTGGTTTGGGGATAAAGAAAAGAAGGAGATTTTGGAAAAGATTAAAAGGAAGCATATTTATAAATAAGCTAGACAAAAAAACAAAAAAAAACAAAAAAAACAAAAAAAAAAAAAGAAAAGGGGACAGAGAATGAATAGAATAGAGAGAAGAAGTGAGGCAGCAGGCCCTAATCGGCAGCGCCGCTCCCATCTCCGACGTCCCCATCTCCTCACCGGCAAGAATCTCCGGCGGTCCTTCACCGGGCGCCATTGCAATGCCTCTGAACCGCCGCGCCGCTGCCACCGCCGTATGGGACTCATCGCCGGTCATCACCCAATGCGATGGCCTTGGACCCAACTGCTACCGATCTCGCCTTCGGCCACCGACGGCGGCGACACCAAGGGGCCACCAAGGACGACCAGCGGCCGTTGCCGGCTCTCTTCTCCAGTACACCGACCAGTTACCGTGGCCACTGGGACCTCCAATTCGTGTTGCCGCTACAGATTCACGGCGTGCAACATAGCGGTTGCCGATCTTATCTATGATCACCGGGGACCGTCCTTACGAACAGAAATTTTGGCGGCAGAACGCCGACCGGTGATGATGGCCGGAGCAACCAACAGGCAACTCACAATTTCAGGCCCTCAACCTAATTACCCAGCTACCAAGCAATGCCCTCTGTCATTGCGACGCTCACCAGCCGGCCGACCACCTCTGCAGAATTTTAACCGTCACCAAAGGAGCACCGGTAACATGCATAGTTGACGAAATTTTGGGACTGCAGTTTCTTATTGGCACTTTTGTATAAATTGTGAAATGGGTTCTTATGGATGATTGTGTTGTTGGTGAATCTGTGTAGTGAGGGTCATTTAGAGACAGTGTTGGCGGTGAATGAAATGGAATAAATTAGGTGGTTTGTGTGTAAGAGCTTGTGATTTGTTTGGGGTGCGTAATGTGGAAGGTGCTTTAGAGTTGGTTTTTGGGTGTAGCGGTGATCTTTTGGCGGGTAGTGTTGGCAGTGGTTGGAGGTTTTTGTGCACAGCTGTGGGTGTACGTTCTGTGTGTTTGGCAGGTGTGTAGGTGGTTATTGTCCGACGAACATGTGTTTGGGGTTTGTGTAGGGCGGCGGCGTACATAATGTGCATGTGCACTATGTGTTGTGGAGTGTGTAATGTGAGTGCGTGCATGTTTGTAAGTTATGTGAGTGTGTACGTTTGCAGTGGTGCACGTGCAAAGGGTGTACTTATATACAGGGTGTACCTGTATGTGTGTATTGCGGATATGGATGTACATAAATAGCGATTGTGTGAGTTGTCAGCGGGCATAAAGCGGTGTTATGGTTTGACAGGGAAAAGAAGGCGGAAATGTGAATGAAGTCTAGAAAATGTTTACGGTGATGTAGAGGAGAGACATTATTTCTTGGAATACTTTGGGGGTTATCAAAACGGGTGAGTAATGGGTGTGTAAAGGTCGGATATTGAATACGGCGTTTGAATTGTTGAGGAGAAATCTAAAAGGAATATTGTGTTGATCGACATTGCTTTCGAGTAACTGAACGGGCGAGGATATGCAAAGGAAAGGAATGGCCCTACTGGTTCTTTTAGCTAAATATAGCAGTGTGATCGTTGCTCCAGAGATTGTGAGGTGGGAAACGCGTAGCATCAAGTAAGTGACCCTTGATTCAACTAGTATTTTTATATGCAACGTATATGTTTATCTACTGTTAAAAATCTGTTGTTTATTAGTATTGACCGTTTTAAGTACGTTTAACTGCTCTGGCTTAAATTACCAAAAAGATTTTAGTGTTTTATTCTCGTCAAAGAAAAACCGGACCAGCATGTAAACGATGTTTTGTCTAGAAACTGAAATGGAACTCAGATTTGAAATGTTTTGTATTGACGTTATTGTGAATATTTTGATGATTATTGAAACGGGTGAGGAGGGTTGAGAATCAATTGATGAGTGATTTTGTTCGATGAACCCAAAGGGGGTTTTTGGTTTACTCGATTGCTGTGCCCTATATCCACGGGGGAAAGTTGGATTTCGGGCCCTGGTCAACGGGGCTCATACGTTGATGCATAGTACTATGGCTGGTGGTTCGCCCATGCGTCCACAAATTTTATCCCGGGTGTAGGAGGGATTTCGGGCCCTAGTCAGGGGGGCTCGTACGCTGACCGCAGCATATCGTTTGAACTGATGTTGAGATGGAACTGTTTATCTTGAGATTTTGTGCTATTGATTTTATACCTCAGTTTTGTTTCATGTACTATATTTTATTTATCGGATGATTACTTTATTATTTCATATTCAAATGTTGCTATAATTTAAAGTGAATTATTTTCTGGCATGCCATGGTCCACCTGGTTGAATCATTGGTTACTTACTGAGCTTGTGGAAGCTCATCCCTTACTTATCATTTCAGGTTGAAAGTAAGGTGATGTTGAGGAGCATAAGAAGGACAATATGGCGCGGAGCTCCGGAGACTGCATAGAATAAGTCGCTAAGTTTTTAGATTGTTGGTTTAGTTTTAGTTATTGATAAATCAGAGTTATGAGGAATTGTAGCATGAGTGTTGTATTCAAATAAAGATATGAAAATGTAATTAAGGTTTGTAGAAGTTTTAATTTCCGCTGTAGATTGTATGTTGTTTTAGCGAGTAAGGCCTAGCAGAGCCCTTGGTTGGAGTCTACTGGATCTGCGGCCGGTCACGTGCCAAGCTCGCGGGCCTACACGTGGGTTCGGGTCGTGACACCTGGTCAACCTAAAAAAAATGCATAAATAAATCACCGTCATCATTTCAGGCATGGTCGAGAAGGTGCAAAAATAAATATTGAAACAACACTAGAGTTGACTTACAATGCTCAATGCCCAGAACTGGTCATAGACCTCACGTGGCGCGTACGATGTCTTCCTCACTTGGGAAGGACGATTCACCCTCGTGCGCGTCACCTTGAGAAACCATTTCAGGTAATCCTCAGTACTGGTGCCGTCGTCCTTGAGCGATACAAGGCTACCATACGTTTCTTGCCAAGTATTCCACTGTTGCACCTCGTCGCTCAGCAAATTCAAGGCATCAGGCACCTCAAAATTCGGACCTCGACCGCTCCTGTACGGCCTCATGTCTACAGCGGGTTTTGGTATCCCTTGTAGACAGCCAGCTTGTCTCATAGCTCGATCGGGCATCTGAAACTCACATACTTCAAAATGAATAAGTGGCACCCGAACCAAACCAGCCAGCACGTACGACACCGGCAGTTGCCAACACGTCTCATCCAACAGATGCATCACATTCCCATATGGCTGCCACGTCACCTGGTATGCATCCATCATATCTAGTTCCCCCCGATAGAACGTTAGATTGTGGTGAGGGTCTACCCGTTTAGTCCGTTTGGGCCTAGGCCCCCAGGCCCACACCCTAGGCCACGTCTCGTCTGAATCAGCTACGGGGTGTGGACGACCCGTGGGTAGCCTCTCGTAAGACCAAACCTGTGAATGCAAACATAATATGGAATTAGTTATTAATCACGAATATATTGACACGTCAACGAAGAATATAAATGCTCAAACCTGTAACAGAGTGATGCAGGCGGAAATAGACTTGGCACCCTTTCTCGTAGCTTTGTGCAATGCTCGATATAGGTGCGCAAGGACAGCTGAACCCCACGAATAGGAGTATACCTCCTCAAGATCCTCCAAGAACACCATATACTTCGGATGCACCATGTTTTTCTTTTGCGTCGGAAGTAATATAGATCCAATAATATACAAAAGGAATGCCTTCGTATACACCGAAAAATCATGAGGAGTGTATTCATCCGGTAGCTCGCCGTACTGCTCTCTCAGCCATTTAAGTTTTATGCCGTTGGTTGAAAGAGCTTCCCTCGGAATTCTCGGAAAATACTGCCTAGCCATCTTTGCGATGGAAGCAGACGTTTTATTCGAAGTAATCGGTCTACCGTGACATGGGATTCCAAGTATAAATCCGACGTCCTCTAACGTAATAGTCATTTCACCAAACCGGAAGTGAAATGAGTTTGTCTCGCCCCTCCATCGTTTAACTAGAGCGGATATAAGGCAATCGTCGTGCCGAGACCAAATCCCGCAATCGGTGAAAACCGTCAAATTTTGATTGTGTAGTAGTTCTATTTGTTCATCGTTCAGTACCCACTCGGAATGGCCACTTGTGCTTTGACATGTTTCCAAAACAACCCTATCGACACCGTTAAATACGTGCCTCGCGACGTGGTCATCGTCATCGTATAGGATTGATGTATCATGAGGTCCAGGGTTGAAATCCATATCTGTAAGAATAAAATATAATCGTAAATTAACTTAGCGTCCATAATATTTACATTCCAAAACTGTAACTGAATCGTTAACCTAGCTTACCAACGCAATAACAATAGTCATTAAATCATTACTTTAATGTATGAAAACCATTCCTCACTTCCCACGACTCCGAACGCTTAATAACCCTAGCCGCCTTCTCTAGGGTTTGCTTACATTTACGGACTGAGCAGTCATTCGAAAAAGTTGAAAGGGGCAAAATTACGAAAATACCCCTCTCGGGCGGCGAATTACCGAAATGCCCCTGGCATCGGGAAAAATCTCAAAAGTGCTTTAAGACGCTATTCTAAGGTTGCTGAGTCCATCCTTGATCTAGAAAGCATTTTAGGGATTTTTCGTCAAAAATTCCTGAACCGGTGTCCGGATCGAGCGCTTAAAAGTTTCATAGGCAAAAAATTGCTACCGGCTTCGGAATGGCCCGAATTCGTGGGGAGTAACCCTAGCCGCCTTCGCTAGGGTTTGCTTACATTTACGGACTGAAAAGACGTTCGAAAAAGTTGACAACGTAAAATTACGAAAATACCCCTATCGGGCGGCGAATTACCAAAATGCCCCCTGGCATCGGGAAAAATCTCAAAAGTGCTTTAAGACTCTATTCTAAGGTTGCTGAGTTCATCCTTGATCTAGAAAGCATTTTAGGGAATTTTCGTTAAAAAATTCCGAACCGGTGTCCGGATCGAGCGATTAAAAGTTGCATAGGCAAAAAATTGCTACCGGCTTCGGAATGGCACGAATTCGTGGGAAATGGAACTTCCCATCTTCGCTAGGGTTTGCTTACATTTACGGACAATATTGACGCTCGAAAAAGTTGACAACGTGAAATTACGAAAATACCCCTATCGGGCGGCAAATTACCAAAATGCCCCCTGGCATCGGGAAAAATCTCAAAAGTGATTTAAGACGCTATTCTAAGGTTGCTGAGTTCATCCTTGATCTAAAAAGCATTTTAGAGATTTTTCGTCAAAAAATCCCGAACCGGTGTCCGGATCGAGCGCTTAAAAGCCCGTTCGGCAAAAAGTTGCAACCGGCTTCGGAATGCCCCGAATTCGTGGGGAATGGAAATTTCCAACATCCTTAGGGTTTGTTTACATTTACGGACTGAGCAGTCATTCGAAAAAGTTGAAAGGGGCAAAATTACGAAAATACCCCTATCGGGCGGCGAATTACCAAAATGCCCCCTGGCATCGGGAAAAATCTCAAAAGTGCTTTAAGACGCTATTCTAAGGTTGCTGAGTCCATCCTTGATCTAAAAAGCATTTTAGGGATTTTTCGTCAAAAAATCCCGAACCGATGTCCGGATCGAGCGCTTAAAAGCCCGTTCGGCAAAAAATTGCTACCGGCTTCGGAATGGTCCGAATTCATGCGGAATGGAACTTTCCAACATCCTAGGGTTCTCAAAAAAGTTTCGCGCGAAATCGCGCTAGCTTGATATTTTAAATTAGACTGCGAAGTTACAAGGTTGCGCGTATCAGTTAACCCCTTTCCAGTATTTGAAACAATCTGAAATTTTTACCTGATACAGATCTTTTAAAAATAACTAGGGTCTCTTTTTTGTACTTTGGAAAAATCTAGCTCTAGCTATTTTTTATAAATTCGTGAAAAATCATAATTTTGACGGCCTAAAAAATCGCTATTTTCGAATCTTTCGAATGTAATACCCCGATTTGTAAAAACGTAATTTTGACGCCCTAAACACGATATTTAGGCTATGGTAAGAACAATTTAAGCGTAACAACAATTTAAATTAACATTGAATTATAAGAAAATTCAAAATACTTACTTGTTTTGACTTGAAAAAAATGACGAAGAAATCCACCGATCTTCTTCTAGCGGTTATCCACCGATCTTCTAGCGTAAATTTTTTTTCGCTCGTATTGTTGTGGAGATTATGTAGGTGAGATAGGGAGACTGATGAGAGTGTAAGAAATAATTCGGGGGAAGAGGGTTTTTATAGACAGAAAAGTGAGCCGTGCGAGGGGGGGAGGGGGGGCAACTGATGTTGTGCGAGTGGTCGAGGAGGGGTGGGGGCCAAAACAAACAAGCAAATTGGAGGGAGGAAGGTCTGCCGAAGGGGGGGTGGGGGTCTAGGGAAAAAATTGGACAAGTGGGGAATGGGGTGGGGGCCTAGGGGGGGGGGGGAAATAAACAAGTGGGGAGGGGGAAGAGGGGTGAGGGCCAAGGGGAAATTCGGGTGACTGCCCCGAAGGGGGGGGGGGCAAGGGAGGGGGTGGGGACACGTGGGGGGGGGGAAGAGAGGTCGGGGCCACGGGGGAGGCTGGATAAAAAAAAAGGAGGGAAACTGGACTGGGGGCAGGCCAAAAAATAAAAAAAGAAACTGGACGGGGGGAGGGGCAAGCCAAAAAAAAAGGGAGGGGCAGGCAAAAAAAAAAAAAAGGGAGGGGCAGGCCAAAAAGGCCAAAAAAAAAATTGGACTGCCAGCGATTGGGCCAAAGCCATTCGGCTGACAGTCAGGCGATTGGCCTTGGGCCAATCGCATGACAGTCATGCGATTGGGCCAAAGCCAATCGCCTGACTGTCGGCCGATTGGCTTTGGGCCCAATCGCACGACAGTCACGCGATTGGCCCAAGGCCAATCGCGGCCCTCCAGGGCCCAGTCCAGCCATTTTTTTTTATACAATCGGTTGAAAGTCCAGCGATTCGGTGGGAAATTTTTTTTTTCCCACCGGTGGGTGTGTATCGAACCCCATATATATATATTACAACAAATATCTTTCAATTCGACACGAAACTAATATCGTCTCACCATGGTCTGAAGCTACTGATGACAACGACGGCTGCTCAGCAGCAGTCGCGTCACCAATCTTGGGGAGGGGGGCTGACCGTACCGAAGCAGCTCCGCGACGGCCACCTCCACGACCTCGGGGTGCACTGGATCTCAGCATATCTACAAAAAGTGGAAAGTGCAAAAGTTAATTGAGTGTAATTAGTTCACTTGAATAATAAACCACTTAAGCGCAAAAGTAAATTAATAACAATGTAGTTCGTACGAATAATAAACACCTTAAGTGCAAAAGTTAGTACGCTAACAATGTGGCACGGCCGAGTATAAAGACAACCCAATTTAAATAGTCAACCACCATCAATTAATATTCAATTCAATTTAAATAATAAACAGGGCATGTGTAAAAGTACATTGATAAGAATCTTTTTGCTCTACACGACTAGTCAATCACTATCACTAATAGACAACGGAACGTCTTCGTCCTCCTCATCATCTTCGTCCCCTTCATCTTCATCGTCTTCTTCTTCGTCATCAACATCTTCTTCAGAATCGTCATCATCATCATCGTCATCATCATCATGAAGGGCTTCAGCATCGACCTCTTCTCCAGCATGGCCTAAATCGCAAAGAGGCTCATCAACAAGATCGTTATTCTCCTGAAGCGGTAGCACTGTGGGAGCATCATCCTCTTGGTACATCCCAACTAACACATCATCATCAAAAAAGCCTCTTTTGGTCTTGATAACAGTATGCCAATTTGGGTCATTCCTTGTCACACCCTTTGCATAGAAGACCTGCATTGCTTGAGCTGCAAATACAAATGGTTCGTACGATCCAAGCCTGGATCTCATATTAACATCTACAATCCCATGCCGACTAACTCGGATACCAGCTGTAATGTCAAACCATCTGCGCTTGAACATTACCAGTCGATTACCGCTGCCATAATAATCTAGTTCAACAACCTCCTCTAACTGCCCATAAAAATCACGCGCACTATCATTATAAAAGTCACCTTTGATCAAAACTCTACTGTTTTGGGTTTGTTTAGTAAGGTCAACTTCCATCGTGTTAAACCTAAACCCGTTGACAATATACCCTTTATAACACGAAACTGGTCTACTAGGGCCAGCAGCAAGCAATTTGAGACGAACATCAACTCCATCCTGGGCGGTCTACAACAACAAATAATTTGCACAAAGTATTAGGTTATTGCATGCGGTCTATATTAGAAATGAGATGTGGTTTTAGAACTTATGCGCAGTCGGAACCACTCAGGGAACACGTTGTTTCGCATTTTTTCAAGTTGTCCATCTGATATCCCAGGGTTTGCGAATAACACTTCCTCATCGTATTCACTTTATGTTATATAGCATCGTCGTTATATTATGTTCTTGAACTACGAGAAGGAAGATATATACACAACTACTTATACTATGAATGGTGCAACTTCATTGCAATTCATGACAGCGTACAATGTTGCGGCAATATACTCCTCCTCAGATAAATATCAACCACTCCTTGCTCCAAGTGCACGACCAAGATGCTTGAATATGGAAAGAAGCTCATCGAATTCTATGTCGACACTATTGCCATTGCGACCAAGCCGATTCATCTTTGTATCAGCATCAGTCTCAAAGTAAATGGAGCAGAAGTTGGTAAGCTCCTCAAGGATGTAAGCCTCTGCAACTGAACCTTCAACGCGGGCTTTGTTACGCACTTTTTTTTTAAGGTCAAACATATACCTATGTAAGAAATAAGTCATTTTCAGTAAACAACGCATGTGTGCAAGTATGAAATACAATTTAAAGATGGATGCATGACATCACCTCTCAAATGGATACATCCACCGATACTGCACAGGTCCGCCCACTCTAGCCTCATATGCTAAGTGAATGGTCAAATGCTCCATCGAGTCAAAGAACGACGGGGGAAAGATTTTCTTTAACTTGCACACTGTCTCAACAATGTTTTTCTCAAGAATCTTAACATCACTCTCTCAGAGCACCTTTGAGCACAAATCGCGGAAGAAATGACTAAGTTCAGTCAATGCTTCATTTACTGGCTTCGGCAAGAGGTCACGAAAGACAATTGGTATAAATCTTTCCATGAATACATAACAATCGTGATTCTTTAAACCATAAAACCTACAATCAGCAAGGTTGCAACAACGTGATATATTAGATGCATAGCCATCTGGCAACTTTAGCAGTTTAACCCACTCGCACACCTGTTGTATCTGCTTTTTATCCAATGTATATACTGCTTTGGGCAAAATCAGCTTACCATTAATCATTCGTGGACACAATTCACGCCGTATAACCATCATCTGCATATCTCTACGTGCTTTCAGGTGATCTTTTAATTTGTCATTGACATTCATGACTGTATTAAACACATTTTCAAAAATATTTTTCTCAATGTGCATAACATCGAGATTGTTACGGAGAAGGAGGGTTGGCCAATAAGGCAACTCCCAAAAGATGCACATTTTCTTCCAATTGTGTGTTTTTCCAAAGCCAAGAAGTTTTAGATTGGCAACACAATTTCCAAATGGTACCGTATTCACCATAAGAAAATATGTATTTTGCGACGGAGTTTTAGCGACGGAAGGTATTCCGTCGCTAAACATGTCTTTAAGCGACGCAATATCCCGTCGTTAAAAATCCGTCGCAAAATACTATTACCGACGGAAAACACCGTCTGTAAAAGTATTTGCAGACAGAATTTTAACGGCGGACTTTTAGCGATGGAATTACTGTCGCTAAATATTTTTTATAAAATTAGTATTTTTGAGTTTTTTTTAAGTTATTTAAACGACGGAATAAAACCGTCACTAAAACTTCTGTCGCAAAAAGTCTTTATAATAAGACATTCACCGACGGAGTTTTAGCGACGGTGTTATTCCGTCGCTAAAGATCCTCTATTTAAAAATAGATATGGTTTCTTTCTCTCTCCCCGTTCTCTCTCTGAAATTCTTCTCTCACCCACCCACTGCCGTTCTCACCTCCGGCGACCCTTCTCTACAGGGACCCAACTCCGGCGACACTCCCGTCCCCCACCCGATGCCGCGCCACCAAGCCTTGCACTGCGGTCGTGCCACAAAGCCCTCCACTGTCGCCGCGCAACGAAACCCACCACTGCCACCGCACCACCAACCCCGCCGCCGTCGTACCCACCTCGAGATTTGTATGTCAAGAAGTTTTAGGTTACATGCATCTCTTTCCTTTTATTTATGATGTCATTCACTTTGTTGTTCAGACGGATCTTGGCTTATTGAAGAACTTGAACTTGTTATCTCTAATTTTCCTTAATTCTTGACGAGGTAGGGAAGAAAACCATATTCGGTAGTTAGTCTGTAACACCGATATAGATCATGGTGACACTGAAATGTCATAGATTATGGGTCATTGCATGACATCAGGATAAGAAACCCTTTGTATTGTTTATTCAATTCAACCGACCACTAAATTGAAGTAATTGAACCATAATTGAACCCTAAATTGAAGTAAATCCTAAATTGAATGCCCTAATCGAATCGAATCCTAAATTAAACTAATTGAACCCGTAATTGAACCCTAAATTGAACTAATCGAACCATAAATTGAATGCCCCAAATCAACCGAACCCTAAATTGAACTAATAGAACCCCCTAATTGAACCCTAAATGAAGTAATTGAACCATAATTAAATCCTAAATTGAATGCCCTAATCGAATCGAACCCTAAATTAAACTAATTGAACCCCTAATTGAATGCCCTGATCCAACCGAACCATAAATTGAAATAATTAAACCCCCTAATTGAACCCTAAATTGAATGCCCCAAATCAACCGAACCCTAAATTGAATCAATAGAACCCCCTAATTGAACCCTAAATTGAAGTAATTGAACCCTAATTAAACCCTAAATTGAATGCCCTAATCGAATCGAACCCTAAATTAAACTAATTGAACCCCTAATTGAACCCTAAATTGAATGCCCTAATCCAAATGAAACCTAAATTGAACTAATTGAACCCTAAATTGAATGCCCCAAATCAACCGAACCCTAAATTGAATCAATAGAACCCCTAATTGAACCCTAAATTGATGTAATTGAACCCTAATTAAACCCTAAATTGAATGCCCTAATCGAACCGAACCTTAAATTAAACTAATTGAACCCTAAATTGAATGCCCTAATAGAGTCGAACCCTAAATTGAAATAATTCAAGCGCATCGGATATGCGTATTTTGAACAATTTTTTTCCATTTGAACATTGATTATTTGTTTGATAATTTTACGTTGTTAATTGTGCATTTGAGAATTGTGATTATTGATCGATGATTATTTTAGGTTGTTAATTGATGATTTTAGGTTAAGCTGTGCATTTGAAGTAATTACGATTATTAATTGATGATTTTCGGTTGTTAATTGATGATTTTAGATTGTTAATTGTGCATTGTGCATTTGAGATATTGAGATTATTGACGGAGGATGGGACCCAATTGGATTGAATGTGATTTTTGTTAATTTTTATTGCATTGAGCATATGAGAATTGCAAATTGAGATTGTTGACGGAGGATGGGACACGTGTCAGTATATGTCGCAAACGTTTCCGGATGTGTCAGACACGTATCGGACACCATATCGACACCTTCTATGAGGTGTCAGAATTGAGGTTATTGACGGAGGATAGGACCCAATTGGATTGAGATACTTGTTAGCTAGCGCAGACACGGACACCACGTCTGATCGACGGTGTTCGACATTTAAAAAACAAATTAACGAATGCCGATGTGTCTGGAGGTGCGTGTCGGTGGGCATCGGACACGTGCCCGGAGGAGTTGGACACGTGTCCGGAGGCGTCGGACACGTGTCCGGAGGCATCGGACACGTGTCGGTATGTGTCGCACACGTGTCCGGAGGTGTCAGACACGTATCGGACACCATATCGACACACTATATGAGGTGTCAGAATTGAGATGGTTGACGGAGGATGGGACCCAATTGGATTGAGATACCTGTTAGTTAGCGCAGACATGGACACCACGTCTAATCGACGGTGTCCGACATTTAAAAAATAAATTAACGTATGCCGATGTGTCGGGAGGTGCGTGTCGGTGGGCGTCGGACACGTGTCCGGAGGTATCGGACACGTGTCGGTATGTGTCAGACACGTGTCTAGAGGTGTCAGACACGTATCGGACACCATATCGACACCCTATATGAGGTGTCAGAATTGAGATTGTTGAATGTGCATTAAATTTAGGTTAGTTAGGTTAATGCGACATTTTTAGCATGCACCCCCTGGAATCTCATCGTGGCTCCAGCACTGGTTATAATTAGCCCTAATTAATCCTGATTAACAATATTTTAATAAATTAATTAACCCTAATTAGCTCTAACGAGCCTAATTAGTTTTAATTAACCCTAAGAACCTAATGAAAATCAAATTAGCTGTAATTACCCCGAATTAGCCCAAATGAACCCAATTAGGACTAAATTGATTATAGTTAGCCTAATTAGTCGTAATTTGCACTAACATAACCCAATTAAGCCTAATTAACGCTAGTTATGACTAATCAGCACTACTCGGCACAATTAAACCCTAATTAGGACTAAATAACCCCATTTAGTCCTAATCAATCCTAATTAGCTATAATTATCCGAAACTAGTCCTCATTAACATTAATTAGCCCTAACATAACCCAATTAAGCCTAATTATCCCTAATTAGGATTAATCAGCACTACTCGGCACAATTAAACCCTACTTAGGACTAAATAACCCTAATTAGTCCTAATCAACCCTAATCAGCTATAATTATCCGAAACTAGCCCTCATTAACATTAATTAGCCCTAACATAACCCAATTAAGCCTAATTAGCCCTAATTAGGACTAATCAGCACTACTCGGCGCAATTAAACCCTAATTAGGACTAAATAACCCTAATTAGTTCTAATCAACCCTAATCAGCTATAATTATCCGAAACTATCCCTCATTAACATTAATTAGCCCTAACATAACCCAATTAAGCCTAATTAGCCCTAATTAGGACTAATCAGCACTACTCGGCACAATTAAACCCTAATTAGGACTAAATAACCCTAATTAGTCCTAATCAACCCTAGTCAGCTATAATTAATAATCCTAATTAACCCTAATAACCCAGTTAGCCCTAATTAGCCCTTGTACATCCCATAATTACTCCATGTTGCCCAGAGATGGTTCAATTACTCGTTGTTTACAAACCCTGCCTTCTTTATATTAGTTGTTGTTTTGAGAAGTCCATTGGCAACGAGATGGTTCAACTCGTTGCCAACGAATTCTATTTAATGTGGAATTGGTAACATATGGAATGATCTTTCTGCAGTTTTGATATTTCGGAAAGATTCTTGCATATCTTATCAAATTCTGAACGCATGCATGCATAGAAACCCTTAGTTCCCGTTCAAAGGTACTCATTACAAAGTAATGCCTTGTAATGAGCCTTTGGATGTCCAGTTTGGACAGTTTGGAAAAGCTAATTGTTTATAAAACAGTGTTTTGACTCATGCTTTATGTTCTATGTCGTGGATATTTGGTACACGTTCTCGTGTCACTACAAGAAATTTGTCATTTAGCGAAAAATAAATTCTCGACGAACTTAAGTTCGTCAACAAAGGTAGATAAACGTTGACGAATACCGAATTCATCGATAAGAGTTCAATATTTCTTGACGAATGCATTTATTCGTCAATAAATCATAATTTTTTTCGATGAAATTGTTAATTTGTCAAAATATGTTCAACGAGAAGTGGCCCGGGAGGGAAAATGATTTTTGGCTCGTCTTTTGACTTACTTTTCACAATTAGTGACGAATATAGTTAGTCAAGAAAGTCGAAAATAAAATAAACTCTGCTTTTCGCTTTCTTTATACCGCTTATCTCTCTCTCTCTCTCTCTCTCTCTCTCGTCTCTGCTCGATCTGGTGTGCAACTCTCTCAGTCTCACTCTCGCCTCTCTCTAGCCGACGGCTACATGGACGCTCTCTCTCTCTCTCTCTCTCTCTCTCGCGTCTCTGCTCGATCTGGTACTCGACTCTCCCAGTCTCACTCTCACTCTCACTTCTCTCTCTAGCTGATGGCTACAGGGGCGCTCTCTCTCTTTCCCCCTCTCTCCCTCAAATAAAGATATGCCAAGAGAAGACCGGCCTGAAGAAGGTCTTCAATTCTCCTTCTTGTTCCAGATCCGAGAGAAGACCAGCGAGAGACCGGTGACAGTGGCGGGTGACCACCGAAGGCTCCACCGGTGATCTCTTCTTGCTGCCACTGCTCTCCTCCGCTGCCGCTCCTGCTTCACTCCGTCGCTACCACTTCTCTCTCTCTCACGATGCCATCACAGTATCAGGTATGACATCCTTCTTTCTGTTCTTTTTTCAGTCACAGACACCACCAAACCAC
>JAVXUO010000971.1:0-13617 GCA_033065855.1 Escallonia rubra
TCCGATGATTGCAGAAAAGAAGGAATCATGGGTGCAAATGGCCATTGAATTTTTTCTTTAGTCTCGAGTCAAATTCGATGCCATCAAACTTTGAATATAAGGATCAATAGTTAGTAGATGGCACGAGATACCATACCCACATTTGCCATTCATGAAATCTCTCTATCAACCGTTGAAATCGAAAAATTATTCTTGGAACATGCAAATCAAAAGCAAGTGAAAAACAACGACATCGTGGTGGAGAATATTATGAATCGGTCGGAGTTAATTAACGTGTGTCTATCATCATCATTGACTTTTCTTCATTTAACTCATAATTCTTTAACGAGAATAAGTCTTAACCAAACTTTGACCTTTTAAATCTACCTTCACAAATTATGAAGCCACCTAAACATTTCAACTTTTTTCTCGGAACCACCGAAAAAGGACGTAAGTTTTATTTTCCTTCCAAAAATTAGCCATAATATCAGCTTTTTATGGTGGAGTCAGTCATCTCTGCTGGGGGGAAAGATGAAAAGTCAGAGTCATTAGAGAGGATCTTTGCCAGAGACTCATTTCCCTCGTGATGCACGTGTTTGATCGCAGTCTCTCCCTGCAATCCATAATTAAAAGAAAGCAAGATATTCTTCATTCCTGATTCCTTAGATTAAACCCAAAAGTCACACCCCCTCATCCAACACAAAATCATTTTATCATTCCCGTCGACTTATGCTTTATGTGTGACTGAATTTCACATATTTTTCTTCCCTGGGTACAGTTGTATTTAGGGCTTACTTTTAGGGTGGGCACAGAATATACTATAAGGACAAGACATTAAAATTGGTATTTAAATTTCACTTTAATCATTTGAGTTTTATTTTTGTGATTAATGTGGCTATTTAGCGACAGTTTAAAAGTCTTTAGCGTCGAGTTTGTAGCTCAAATAGTGAAAAGTTAAGCTAGAATATCATCTTCTTTATTTGAACTCTATCATCTTCTTTATTTTAACTTTTTTTTTGGGGGGGGGGGGGGGGGGAGAGACCTAAGTTTTGTTTTTTCATTTTAACAAAAACTAACTAAAAGTGAGGCCATAGAATAGCCCACGATATACATCATCTTTTAAAAGTGGATCGGAGAGATGAAAAGCCAGAGTAATCAGAGAGGATTAGGGATGGCAATTAGATTCGCATCCGGCAGATCTTACCCCGTCCCATTAGGAGTGGATTTATTTTTACTTTGACTGGTTTATGGGGGGCGGGTATGGTAATATTTTTAAAAATTCACAGCGGGTTAAGGTCGGGTATTATGTTCTGCCCAACCCACCCCGGTATCCTTACCATATGCATCCGCCAATCTCAACTGTCCATCCATAAATATATATACTTCTTACCCAAGCCCTAAAATTTTTTCTTATTTTCTCTCTGCCAACCGACACGCCGCTGCCTCCTTTTTTTCTCCATATCCCTTTCCACCTCCACATCGGATTCCACATCCACCTCGGTGACCACCGTCAACCGTCGTTGTCCACCTCTAGAGTTGATTGGCGATTCTTTCGGCAGACCTACCAGCGCTGCCTTCTTCTTTTCTCCATCTCGCCCGCACCATCGGCAATAATCTCCACCTCGGCTTTTAGCATAGCCCTTGACAGGCTATGCTAATCATATAAAGGTGGTTGAAACTTTGGCTTCTGGGATAGCCCTTGACACACTGAGCACTTTTCCAGTTGCTAGTTGTTAATACACGATGTAACCAGGTTAATCCAATCAATAAAATGAGAAATATTAGAGAAAAATATTAGATCATAAATTTTAGGGAAGGACGGGGTAGATCGGGGCAGGGACATGTTCTTTAGACTTACTTACGATCGATTATGGTCAGTAGCGGAGCTATGCTCGTACGAGGGGGGCTAATGTACCCCCTCAAATTCTGGAAAAAAATTGCATTTCACTCGTGTCCGGCGACAGATACCACCCTCGACGGCAGGCACCACCTTATTCAGTCGACTCCCTCTGTTGAGGAGTTCAGATCTGGAACGAGTGGTCGAAGTGGAGCCTTCGAAAGGGAAAACAGGTGGACCGGCGAGGGCGAGGAACTCTTCTTCAGTTCAAATCTGGAAGGATTAGTGACCGGCAAGTGGCGACGGCGAGGCGAGGACTCCACCGACCAAGAACCCATTGTAGGCGACAACGCGACGACGAGGAGTTCCAAAATAAATTCCAAATCCACATAAGATTGCCTCTCTATCAACGAACGTCTAACATTTTTTTTTAACTGATGGAATAAAAATATCAAAATTCTTTCCAGTTTTCCAAATTTTTTTTTTCAAAACTATAAACTCCATTAAATTACTTTACATTAATCTAAACATTTTCACAAAGGACATAGTAGGAGTAAGCTTGAGATCTTAAAAACATCAATAATGTGATGGATCAAACAAAAACAATAATATAAATATATCGTATCTTTCAAATTCATTATTGGTGAATAAAATAAGTGCAGGAAAATTGAATAAAATCAGTGGAGATGTTGACCCCACAAATAAATAATAATAAATATAAACAAAATAAAACCCAAGACAATGACGCAAGACTCCCAAATCACTTTCATGCAAAAGATATTTAAATTCCAAATCCACATAGGTCCTCCTATTGTACTTTCTAAAAATAACCAAACTAAATGCAAAACTAAACTACTACTAATACTGACTCTGATATAAAATTGTTAGCTCTCAATCACACAGCTAGCCCTGCAATCCAGTCACATTTTTACTGATCGCCTCATAAGGAAGTGAGTCAAATGTTCAGTAAGGTCACTCAACGGACCAACAAAAAATGATACAAAATGTCTGAGAAAAATGAAATTGTGGACATACATAATTTTTAACGGAACAGTTACACGAAAGAATTTCGAAATGTCAAAATATATTTTTCTATAGAAACAAACACTAGAGACACATTCAGAATAAGGTCACACATGTCATCACTGCCACGTGAAACCGGGTTCAGAAAATAAGATCGCGATCTTTAGCTCATCACGCTGAGCTAGCCCACGTTTCAATCCACGTGGGTAAGTCAGAAACAGAAAAGTCACATATACTGTGACATGACTCACCAAGCACGCTACACATATATCCAATAAATTAGGCAAGACATCAAAAGTCGCCTAGATGATGCAAATTTATAATTGGATACACTTAGCAGCCTAAGGCTCGAGCTAAATGTCGTCATAAGTTACACCATGCAATATGGCGAAGACATAAGCAAAGATAACCCGCAATTCAAGTGGAGTATCATAATCCTATCGAAAGTACCCAATAAATCTTTCAGTTATATTTGAAACACAAATCGAGAAGGACGAAAAGACGAGTTCAACGACGGTAATGTGACTCGAATTAATGTTCGTATAAGTCTGTAGCGATCGAGTAAAGAACGAGTAAAAATAAATAACAAAAGGTGACACATGGTGTGCCGCATAGATATATTACACGGCTGAAATTCAAAGAAGATGGGACGGGTTTTCATGACTTTAGCATTAAAACTGAATTGGACAGTTGGATTTAAGGTAACTAAATCTATGATGAGGAGTAGGTTGAATTTGGAATGATTAAAATAAGAGAGAACACATGGCCATAAGGCCTTGATGACTTGGCACAAAGAAAGAGGAGGAAGAAAGCAACGGTACGTGAGAATCAGATTGTTAACAAAAGGAACAATGGTTAAAAAAAAATCATCACCTAGCATGCTAGCTATAGGTTCAATGGTGAGTCTAGACTTTGACAACCCATTATCATGTGTAAAGTTTTCTTTAACACAGTACAGGGGCGTTAGACAAAGGATTGGGAGTAAAGCAGTGTGTAGGCACGAAAGATTAGACTGACAGAGATATCAAAAAAATTCGGCCAAGACCATACAATGCTACACGACAAAAGCTTTATAAAGCTAAGCTCAGAAATTTGAGAATGGCAGAGTCACTGTGATATGATCCCGTGAGAAATGAATGAAAGAGTATTCGAGCAACAAGAGAACACAGGGAGCACACCCCTGTGCAATTGATCAAAACATGGATACAGTGGTGTGTTAGAGGCTGAAAGAGAGTATCAGGACACAACATCAACATAAAGCTATGTGATAACTGGGAAATTGGCTATGACATCTTAAGTTGAACTGCTGGTTTTGTTCTATGTAAATGTACATTGAATAGGATAGTTAAGCAAGATTGATAAACTGCACATGATTGTACACATTTTTTGATAATAATACAATGACCATTACTAGAANCAATGCTACACGGCAATCGAGATATCAATTCATCATAAAATTTCAACCGTGCATAGTGATATTACTGAAATCAAAACAGCCATACGAAGTTTTCAGTCGACGACGATGACACAAAAATCGATACAGCTAAATCATTGAACAGATGATCAATCTAACGCCGATTCAGATTTTCAAAAAGTAATCCCTTACTTCTGATCGTGATTAAACCCAAAATTTGATCTTCTCAATTCAATTGTATCAAAAGCCCTCGAGCAAATTGTAAAATCCCAAGAAGTCTCTTCCTAGGAATTCTTTGGAGGCTCCTCTGAACTTTGGTGTGCTTCTATCAATGTACGTAACTATCAGATACCTAAAAGATATATATTTATATTCCTAAAACAAATAGAATTTCAAAATACCCATTACGTCCCAAACTCTCTTATTTTATTTATTTTTATTTTTAAGCATTTAAATATGAGGGGTCTAACAGATAAAGTGTCGGGAAACCACTTTGCGACACTTTTACTATACTTGGCGACACTTTTCTAGTGTTGCCTAACCCCCCCCCCCTTTTTTTTTGTAACGAGTGTATGTATTTCTGTTTATTAGATAATAAGTATACCCTAATGATAACATGGTTTTTGGAAGATTTACTGTGAACCATAATGTCTTATTACTATAATAACTTGGCTATGTCACATTCCTTTCTTGTATTGAGTTTAAATGATATTTAAAACCTTCTTTAAACTCTACAAGTAAATGGCACATCAGTTACATATACATTTCTTTTTAAATTCTGACAAAGCGGTGTCTTTTATTTTTGGTCATATAACCTAGTAATAATAATGTTATAAGCAAAGAAAGGTATTGTATGGAGTTTTCGCTTCTCTAGTAGTATAAATTGAGAGAAGCAAAAGGCGTGCTTGCCAAGACCTACTGCATCGGTACTATATATCGTTGGGGAGCGAATTGTCTCAAAAAGAGCGACCTAGCTAGTCCATGCCTCCTAGCCAGTAAATTGTACTACTTATTCAAAAGGTTTGAAGCCAAATGTTTGTTCCGTTACTGATACTGTTAAGTCTCACATCGATCATACATGGTAGAATTTTCCTATTTTTTGAGCATGCGTTTGAGTTGGGTGCTCGCAATTAGCATATGAAAAGCACAATCTGATTTTTGATGTTACTCTTTTGGTCTCATAAAAATAAAATTTGTACAGAAAGCTCGAGAAGGCTACATGACATAGCAAGACTCATAACATCCCTAAGAACGTACAGATTTCCGTCGAATGGAGTTCAGCTGCTGGATAATTATGTTTGATACATCAACATATACGAATCAGTATCGCTACATTTACCCCTTTTTAGTTATAGAGATCACCAAGTTAACGTACTTGGGTCTAGTCTTGGAAAAGTAATCATCAACGAGCAGAGCGTATCTTCTGAACAACTCATCCATGATCTCTTTGCCAAAGTGACTTTCGAGCATGGACTCCACCACGGCTCTTATCGTCTTGGCCACTCGTTGCCCACTTGTTAGGGTTTCCGACTTGGTACAGTTCTCAGCCTCATGACTGCTCGAGGAGCCTCCATCCCAATCAACTTCAAATGCTTTCAGACAGTCCACCGTGAATGATCCTTCTTTCATTATTTCGGATTCAAGCTCCTCAGGGCACGGAGCGTAGTAGGGTGCATTAAAGGAATCTACTTTTTCTTCTTGAACAAAGCCCTGCAATTATCGACGTTACTTGTTCGTTAAACTTCAAACCAATAGATTAAACTCGTTAAGTGTTAAATTACCATATGATAAAGACGGTTGAATTGTTAAACAGTAAGTCTAATAATATATATCATGCTTTAACACTCCCCTCATGTGCAAGTTCCCGGTTGCACGTGAAGAGACTAATTAAAGTGCTGCACCATGGAATGTACAAATAAACTGAGTGCAAAGTGTACTGTAATAAAGAGATATCAAATATGTAAACGAGAAGTATTGAACCCAAAACTTTATCAAAACAAAAATCTGATACCATGTTACTCCTAAGTGAGGGAGGAAGTATACATTTTTAGGGCTTTGTAGCCGGATGAAACAAGTTAAGAGCAAAGACCAGGTGGAGATACCAGTGGTGTACCTCTGAAACCATGCTCATTAGAGCATGTGATAGAAGTTCCCATTGGTGGCAACTCCTCTCATTTGAGGGGTCTTCAGATATCCTCCTGCCCATGAATGACAAGACCATGCGTCCACCAGAGACCATTTCTTCCGAGCGCGACCTGAGAAACAACGAAAAATCTTTCTGGAACTGTACCAGGTACGCCTCCAAAACTGATAGCGGACTTGTCTTAGATATGTAGATCTTCCCTTTGTTTAGTGTTACGCCAGCCTTGCTGTCTAAAGCAGGTGGAACCTGTTAATACATGCGTACATATATTTGATATTAGTAATACATTTGCTTGGTAACCGTAGCAAGGAACTACCGTCTAGTTTTCGCGTAACATCTCGAAATAAATCACTTAATTAGGAGAAAGTTAACGAGAAAAACTTCAATGTAACGGTGATAGTGACAACGCGATATAGCAAACAGATGATATGAGAGAATAATAAAATCTTAATCTTGTATCGTTTGAATATTCCTCTATCTCGTTAGATCACAATTGTTCAGTACATCGAGTCATAACTATCGTCGTAAAGATTTTTCCCGTTTTATAAAGTGAACATATGTACTAACAACTCATGTGGCATTTTTTTATGTCAGTCCCCCTTCGGTTTTTGCAAATCTAATTTGTCTGTAAAACATTTAAAATCCTTTGTTGAAAACCTTTGGTTGTAGCGTGCAATATTTCTATTTTACCTAGCAAAAGTTATCAGCAAATACCTTTAGTGGCACTTCCCGAACTTCTTATGCAATTATTGGTATTTAAGTTTTTGTGACAAGAATAGATCCTACTTTTGGCATGACTAAGACATAAAAATAATTCATGTCTGGTGGTATATCAAATCACCATCAACGTACGAGGTAGGTTGTGGCTATAAATTAGTGGCGTTTAGACACAATGGTTCTGGCCCCTGCTGATCTGTATCAGCAATAGACACGAATCTCGTACGGCACTTGTTACCAGGTTTAATGAATCGTGTTTATGGCAATAACTCCTACAGGCTACAGTCCTACACTATGTTCAGTAGATTCTAACTCGTTGTAGCTGAGGGAACGTAGAAAGTCAAACGTGGTGTTGGCATGTTTTGATCCATTGAGCGAACGTCTTAAATGGTAGAAAGTTATTCTTTAATATGACATTATCTTAAAATTAGATTTTACTGTGAAACAGGCAACAAGTTTGTACAGAATCATAGTTGATACAAGTTATGTTCATCTTTTTCCTAGATGTGTACCAATTTTTGGTACTATAGTTGTGATATGAACATTACAAGGTAAGGGGTAAATTTTGAAGTTTCCAAAATTGTTTGGAGTATGTAAATGACCTGACTACGAACACCACTGAAAATTTGGGGCTATTCTCATGAAATGGCAAGCAAAAATGACAGAAAGGATCATCTTGGGGTGTTGTCCTTTGAAAAACAAACCTGAGAAAGCCAATGGAGACTGGAAGAAGAATGCACAAAGTGAAGGCTTCTCCTAGGAAACAACCTGCCATAGAAAGAACCCGGCACACCGGATATAAAACATTGGTCGAATCCGCTGCCCAATTTCTCTTCCTTCAGTTTGTTATAGAACGCCGGTAACGACACAAAAATGTCGTTGAAGTCGTTACCGGGAAGATCATTCAAGGACACTCTTAACTCCGGCATTGGGCGCTCCATTTGGCGGCTGATGGCGTATATGGCGCCTATCACCTCCGAGACCAGCATCAAGGTGTTGGGGCCGGATGAGCAACCAAGATCTGCGATGCCCATGCTTTCAGGGTAATTGTTGTTGCATAAAAGTACTGCCAGTGCTTCTTCAATAAATGAATTCGCCAGAGTCATTATATTTCTCTGCCAAAAAAATATATAAATAACACTATAAAAGTTAATTGTAAATAAGATATGGTTGTCAATGCTAGGGTTGACCAATTGATGTGCACTGCAAGGGATTACTGTGACAGATAGATGGGCGTGTATAAAATGCGTCACCTGTCATGACAAGATGATGATGAGCTGAAATTTAACTTGTTTGTTTACATAGAAAATGCAATGCAAATGACTAATTTATACAGAAGATGGTAAGGAGTTTCTCAAGTATCTAACTTGAGAGAGCCAAAAGAAGAAAATGGGTGTTTTGCAAGGCTAACCTGTACGGTTGAGTTTTGTGCATAACTAGTCTCTCCTTCTCCTTTGTTCATGTGCAGAACTTGCATGACTTCCATCTCTGTGTGTGTGTGTGTTTTTCTCAGATAAAAGCTCTTATAAAGAAATGCTGTGAGAAGGGCTGCACTTATATAGGCATAGAGCGCAAAAGCTTTAACCGCGTGTTTCATATTTGGTTCGATTTGGTCCCTCGCTTCCCTGTCAAGAAGTCCTTAAAGAATAATAACTTGAGCACTTTCTTAGTGCTAAGAACTCAAGATATGTCTTAGTAGAAAGTTGTGATGGCGACGGTCAATAAAAAGTATTATGCATTATTCTAAGTTTTAATTCACTTTTATATATTGTAACTTGACGCTAACGAGTCACATATCATTGGCCATGAAGAAAAATCAATTTGTTAGGCTTAAAATTTACATAGAAATGGAGGGTCTTATTTGTTTTTCTTTCTTTCGCCCTTTCTCTCTTTCTTTTCTTTTTTTTTTTCCTGGGGTGGGGGGGGGTGGTGTTTCTACCCTAAGGCAATAGTACACGTCATATACAGACCAGATATGTAAGGATTTTGTATTTCATGATTTCGTCTTGTGTTGTCGAGGTATGAGTGGTGCAGCGAGAGTGAAGGACGTGATACTATGATAGTGAATAGACAATTGCACCCCCAACACCCCGGATGGGAAGGGAAGTAGCCGAAGGTGTCAAGACTGAGCTACTGGTAGATGTAGCTTTGCCAGTTTCAATCATCAATCAGAATATAGCTTCCCACATTTTCCACACTATTCTCCTTCTTTCTTCACGTTTTTGGTGCATGCTTCTGCGTATATTTTGTGTACACTTGTAAACTTCTTCACAATATTCTCCTTCTTAAGTTCTTCACGTTTTTGGTGTATGCTTCTGCATGTCTTTGTTGTACACGAGAAACTTCTTCAATGCTTCAACAGTTCAACCCCATGGACACCACGTCTGAAGCTTTTTCTTGGGCTTCAGCCTTCAAGAATCAATGCAGGGAGGCAAAGGAGAACAGCCCCGCCGTCGAAAAAAAGAGGAAGAAAAATGAATTTGGGCATGATGATCATTAATATACCCTTGTTTTTCTTTCTGCTTGCATGTTTCACAAATCACAAGTTAACTGCGTGAGTTGGTTTGAGTGAAAGCAAAATTGTGTGGTATAGCTTTTACATTAGCAAATCTACTTGGGCTCAGTTCGCACAGAGAAAAAAAAATGAACAATAATTAGGAGAAGAAAAACTCTGGTCAGCTTATCACAATGCTAGTTTATCATGATCGATCCAGAGTTTTAGTTCTAGTCAATTTTCTTGATAGTCGCAAAGGAAACTGAGATCGGATACTTGAGGTAGATCAATGGAAATCTCCCTGAAAATCTAAGTGGAAAAGGATTTGAACTATTACCGAATCCGAAATAAATAAGGGTGAAACTATTCTGTGGTCATTCGCAAAATGCACATAAATGAAACTAATTTTCTTGTTATTATCAGGCATAAGGTGGTTGCTAAATTGTGGAACCACAGCGACGTCACTCTTGGCTTCCATAGGTTATGTTGGGAGTTCCTTGGGACTCTTGTGAATAAAATATATATTCCGATGATTGCAGAAAGTAGGAATCATCATGTGTGCAAATGGCCATTGAATTTGTTCTTGAGCCTCGAGTCAAATTCGATGCTATCAAACTTTGAATATAGGGATCAATAGTTAGTAGATGGCACGAGATACCATACCCACATTTGTCACTCATGAAATCTCTCTATCAAGTGTAGAAATCGAAAAATTCTTCGTGGATTATGCTAATCAAAAGCAAGTGAAAAACAACGACATCATGGTGGAGAATACTATGGATCGGTCGGAGTTAATTAACGTCTGTCTATCATCATTGTCGATTTCTTCGTTCAAATCATAATTCTTTAACGAGAATAAGTCTTCACCAAAGTTTTGACTTTTTAAATCTATCTTCACAAATTATGAACCCACCTGCACATTTCAACCGAAAGCATCGAGAAAGGACCATAGTTCTCTTTTCCTTCTTCAACGAAAATGACTAAATCCGAGGCCAAAGAATAGCCACGATATATCAGCTTTTAATAGTGGAGTCATCTCTGCTGGGCAAGATGAACAGTCAGAGTAATTAAAGAGAGAGGATGGAGACCTGGACCATCACACCCCCCATCCAACACAAAATCATTTTATCATTCCCGTCGACTTCTATATGCTTTTGATGTGACTAAATCCTCGCATATTTTTCTTCTCTGTGTACAGTTGTATTTAGTGCTTATTTTTACAGTGAGAAACGAATATTTAGGGTCAGAATATAAAATTTGATATTTAAATTTCACTTTAATCATTTGAGTTTTATTTTTGTGATTAAAGTGACT
Source organism: Escallonia rubra (assembly GCA_033065855.1). Lineage (NCBI taxonomy): Eukaryota > Viridiplantae > Streptophyta > Magnoliopsida > Escalloniales > Escalloniaceae > Escallonia > Escallonia rubra. The sequence continues at coordinate 10,922 of JAVXUO010000971.1, forward strand.
ATTTAGTGACACTTTAAAGTTCTTTAGCGTCGAGTCTCTAGCTCAGATAGTGAAAAGTTAAGCTCGAATATCACTTTCCTTATTTGAACTCGATCTAGTTTCTGTGCTAAAGTGGTTATATACTAACACTTTTAAGGCCTTTAAAGTTAAGCTGGAGTTGAAATGGTGTAAAGTGGAGCTCAAATATTAATTTGTTTAATTTATATGTGTAGGTTCAACATGCAAAATGGCATTCCCTTTCAAGGAATCCCAACAATTTAAGTAGGATTTCGTTCTTACGACATTAAATGCCTAATTTAAAGTAAAGAAAAATGGGACTAGTAGGTGAGCAATTGCGCGCCCACCGGCGCACAACCGATTGGATTACAGGCTCTCCCCTTCCGGCCCTATCATCTTTCCTTGCACTTTTCGGACAAGTTTTTCATGGTTTCGAACTATTAACTTAATAGATGACGACTGCTGGATCACGAGACGCCTAATTTATCCTGACGTAAAAGAGACGGGAGATTATTATAACGAGATACGTTCAATTGTCCACAACTCATAAACAATTAAAGTTTTCCTCCTCTTCTCCTTGACCAGATAGGGTGGCTTTGAAGTTTGAAGCTGACAGATTTCTTTTGAGGAAATCAAGTTTGAAGCTGGTGGCTTTCACGTTTGGAGCTTGATTATAAAACCCTAATTATTTAGTGTCAGAATTCCCATGGTCTGCAGTCAAAGTAATATAGCAGGAGCTTGATAATGCCGGCTTTTGGTTTTGACCCTTTCTTCTTCTCCTGTTGGTCCTTAACTTTCGGCCCTTTTAATGAATTTTGATTCATGGGCTGTCTTTCCTGGGCCTCACTTTGAGTTTGAGTTTGATTCATGGGCTGGAATTTGACTCTCTAATCTTTGGGCCTCGCTTTGAGTTTTCTTTTTCTCCTTCTATACATGTCTCCATAGTAACTAAATTTTAATTCAGAAATTATTCCGTACAGGAGACCATTCGTGATCTGAGAATTATTCGGAGAATTTTGGCGATCACTTGTATGACCAAATTCGTCAAAGAGTTCGCAAGTTAATCGATCGCCAAAATTTTGTACAGTAAGATGAAAGAAATTTACATAACGATGTATAAAATTCAATCAAGTATTATAAGTGCACACACTTTTCCTCATTGCTTAGAAGTGGGCTTATTTGCATGTAAAGAGTTTTAGAAGAAATTGAAAAGGATCATTGAGGGTATATATGTTTAAGGTTCATATATAATTATTATCAAACTAATGATTGGTACAGGGACTGAGGCATCAGCTTCACAAACGACCCACCTAGCTTTGAGTCTCCCCATAAATTCTCGAAACATGAAGATTAGGCTAATCATTAAAAAACTTGCAATATATACAAAATTTAATTGATTTGTGAATTTTTCGTAATTTTATTGCGAACATTTACTATATGTTTTGCAACATTTTCTGTTTACCATGCTATTCTTTATTAGTGAAGTATTGGGGAAGGGGCTAATTGCCTGAGGGCCTCGTAATACCATGGTTTCCCATTCTGTCTGACTTTCGGAGCTCCTACTTTGTCTTGTATAATCATTTACTTTTAGAAATTTTTTTGGTTCTTATCTGGATTGAAAAAATCTTACTCATGCCCTCTATATAGCGACAACTAATGGTTGTTAATTATGTTTAGTGGTTTTATTTAATGACACTAAAAAAATACTGTTAAGAATTGCTAAAAGTGTTAGCAAGAAAATCACTGAAAACATCTAGCGACTATTGATTGTCACTATATACTATATAGTGACAAGTAGCAGGATTCCTACAACCCAAGTAGCATCCAAAATTTGTTAATGATTTAACCTTATGGTTGGCTTAATTGTCAATGAGGTTTGCTTTGTTCCTTGATATCTTGAGTTCAAATCTTGGGTCTCATATCAAGATAACATAATTCTTTGATTGCGCCAGTTCGATATGAGTGGTGCAACCTTAAGATCATTCGAGGAAGAGATTCAATTGACATTAAAGCTAGCCTGAGAATATCTATTACCATTCTAACAAACAAAGAATGATTTAACGACACTCCCTCTTATTGAGAAATGCATTTAAAATTTATTCTATGATATTGGAATATACTCTTCATTCGTTTCTAGATAGATAATAATATGTTTTTCTTTTTGTTTGTTTGTAGTATGTTGTAGCAGCAACAAAAGTTGTCTAAGGCGTACTTTTACGACCGTATAGTTTAAATAAAAAATATGAAATTAATCATTTTATGTAAGCCATGCTATAGCAATAAATTCGTTATCTCTTTTTGAAAATCTGCATGCCATTATCATAAGTTCTGCATGGTGTTATATATACAAAACTCACAACTCAGTTTTCCACATTCACACCTCATTTGACACTAGAGATGTCAAAAAGGCCGGGTCGTCACGGGCTGGGCCGGCCCGGCCCTAATGATGAACAGTGCCGGCCCTGACCCGTAGGACCTTGGGCCAGGCCTGATTTTTGAAGATTTTTATCCTGGTCAGGCCCTAAAAATGGGCTGACCAGAAATCGACCCCTTAGGGCTGGCCCGGCCCCGGCCCGCTTCTCGAACCTCTTTTCGGCCTTATTCTGGCCCGACTCTTTGGCCCTAAATCTGGCCCTAAACCATTTTGAGTTACTTCCTTTTTTTTCTTCCCATTCTTTCTCACGCCTCATTCTCTCTAC